>PVLA01005225.1:0-153007 GCA_004027455.1 Hydrochoerus hydrochaeris | reverse complement strand
GATATAATATGTGAAAAATAAAATATATGTAATATATATGATGTATTCAACTAGCAGATCTTCCTTAGTACCCGTATGTAGCTTCTGATGTTTTTTTATTTTTAATTTACATTATAATCTATCTAGATCTGATATAACAGAATTTCCTTGCCCAAATTATTTTATATTATTTATAGTTGAATTTTGATGCAGGAAAATATCTGGAGAAACTATAAAGTGAAAAATAATAATTTTCTCTTCAATATCAATTAGAGAAGGAATAAATAAGGAAAGAAAAATACATGAACAAAGACAGTATTTATCATTTTGAGAAAACCAAGTAGAGGACTGAAATTAGCAAAAAGACTCATGTTAACTTTTTCTGAGTTTTCGTAATTAGAAAATTAACACTGTACTGTGATGAAATTTTCTCTAAGCAGAAATCTTTGGAATAAATAGTACTTTTTTTCAGAAGTTTAGACCTTTTTCATCATATCCTTTCTCATCATTCATGTTCTGGTCAACATTCTGTATCCTTTACCAGTTTTTTTGTTGCTGATATTATTGAAACTTCTAAGGACAAATGCTTTTATTTTTCCCTTTGAAAGCCCCCAAGTATTAATGAGCCTAATGTATGAGAAGAAAACAAACCAAGGCTGTCGTTTAACCTTTTTTCACAAAAAACAGAAAATAAAATGAAATAAAATAAATTGACCTTATTGATAGTTAAGAAGAGCAATCACTTTGCTTGGAATAGAAAAAGGTCTGATTGAGATGAGCTGGTTGTTCTGAATGTCTTATTTCTCTCAAGGGTGTATAAAGACTTTTTAGCTATCCCATCTGTTTCAAAATAGATACAAACATTCTCTATTTACTGTGGTGAAGGAACATTTCAAAAGCATACATTAAATTCATAAATATATATGGAGTGATATTTAGTAGCAGTAAGGTCTATAATTACTTATTCTCAATTTGTACATATTCCAGAAATACTATGACAAGTCAGAATAGTCTAAAGCACCCCAAAATGGTAAGGACTAAATTGGCAAATTATGGCCCACAGAGCAAAGTCAACCAAATTCAGTGTATACATGATGGCTGCTTGGGTACTAGGAGGGCAGGTTTGAGTCACCGCGAGAGAGGACACATGACCTGTAAATCCCAAGACATTTATAAGTTGACTTCTTTTCAAATCCCACCCCTTCCCTATTTCAGATTCAGAATGGCAATATACTAGGCTTTGGTGACCATAAGGAATTTTTTAAAAAATTAACATCTGTACAAATGAAGATTGCCGATGTGTGACATAATGACTCAGGGAGAATTCTCTGTATTCTTCAATTAGCAAATCAAGATCCATGGTATAGTTTATAGCCTGCTTATAGTAAAAGTAAGGTCCTTATTGGTGAGATATATAGTGCTTTCACCTTTCTTAAAAATGCAGATGAAGAAAAAGCGAGAAGGGTTACCAGATATTTTATTAAAATTTAAAATACGAAGAAATAACCAAGAATAATAAGAAAAGGAAAACTTATCTAGAAGGAAAAAATTTTAAAAATTCACAGACTAGAGATGAAGATTTTTTTTCCAGTAGCTTGTATTAGTATGTGTCAGATAACTGCTCCCATGAGAACAACTAGAAAATCCAGCTAAAGTTAAAAAGTATTAATTATGTAGAGGCCGAATTGGTGATAACTAGAGGGGTGAAAATATGCGAGGAATGAGTATTTTTAAACTGTCACCCGATATTCTACAGATGCTTTTTCTCTAGAAGTATTTGCTGATTCAAGATAAGAAGCTACAAATTCATAGTATGAGGCTTCAGTGACCTCCAACAATGGCTAATTTTCCTCCAAACCATTTAGCTAGTCCAAGACTACACAGAAGGAAAATTGTGTAGAGTTGTGACAGTGAATGATACAAGTTAAATCATCATTTGTAACATCAGAAGGTCATCAGATAATTCTAATATTTGCTAATTTTAAAAGTATATATCTAGAAAATATGAAAGCAATCACAAGCATCAAGATTGAAACCAGTTAAAATGAATATTTTAGCTGAAAAAATTTTCAAATTTACTGTCACCTGATACAGAAAGTCTTTCATATTAAAGTTTGTTGGATGCAACTAAAAGAAAGCACAGGGAAATTTACACGATAAAGTTAACACATCAAGGCAAGGCAAGAAAATCATTGATGCTAGTATTTTTTAAAAAAGTTAGAAAACAAATGGAATGAATTTAAGCAACCAAAAAGATAACAGTAAAGTAGAAATCAATAATATAAAAGAGGAAGAAAACATGTACATTATTATTTTCTGTGGAAAGAGAAATTTTTCAGGTAATATTAAATAGGATAAGGTAAAGTTAAAGCATTTAACATTACAAGTGGAAAACAGTTTAAGGCTAAATAAATACCTGAGAAAGATAACTATGAACATCTTTGTGCTGTAAAATTTGGGATTTACCATCTTTTTCAATGTAAACTTTAATAATGAATGTTTTTGGTGTAGTTCCCGTAGATTTGACTGTGATACTTTTTCACTATTTTGTACTAGATATTTTTAAACTATGGTAATTTTGTTATTTGTAAACATGTTCTCACTTTCTACATATTTGTGAATTTTTCAGTTTTTCTTATTGATTCCTGGTTTTATACTATTGTGGTCTGAAATGCTTTATGTTATTTCAGCCATTTGAAGTTTAGATTTATTTTGTGACTTAACATATAGTCTTTCCTGGAGAATACACTATTGTCACTGGAGAGAAATAACTGGAGTTATTAGTATTGGAGAAAAATGTAATGTTAAAATTGCTAGTATTAGATAGCAAATTCTGTCTCTGTCTATTAGGCCCACTGAGTAAAAAGTACAATTCAAGTCTAGTAGTTCCTTAACTTATTTTCTGTCTATGATATATCCATTGTTAAAGTGGAGCACTAAAGTCCTTTGCCCTTTTTGTATTTTCATTTTTTCATCTACCTCCAAAAATATTTGCTTTATGAATTTAGGTGCTCCAAAATTGGGTGCCCATACATTTATGTCCTCTTGGTTAATTGGCACTTTATGATTAAACAATGGCTTTGTCTCTTGTGATCATTTTATGAATTGAAGGCTATTTTATCAGATATAAATATACCCAACCCTAGTCTCTTTTGATTATCTTTTTCCTGAAATATCATCTTCTATCCCTTCACTTTCAGCCTATGTATGTTTTTAAAGCTAAGGTGGATTTCTTGTAGGTAGAATATAGTTGGATCCATTTTTTTAGCAGTTATTCAGCCTTTGGATATATTTCTTCAATTTTTATTTTTATTAATACATATTTTCAGTACTGAGTATCTTTTAATTAAAGAATATAACCTATTTACATTCAAAGTACTTAGTGGGAAAGATTTACTACTGTCATTTTGTTATTTTCTTTATTTTGTAGCTTTTTTTCCCTCTTTTATATTTACTCTTGTGATTTAATAATTATTGTAATATTAATCTTTGCTTCCTGTCTTCCTATTGTTAATGTAGCCACCATATGGATTTATAAACTAAATGAGGCAATGTAATAAAAAGTAATATGACTATGTACAGTTATTCCAAGATTAAAATTAGGAAGAAATGTATACGCATTGAATTTTCTTGATATGCTTATCTACTTACAAAATCCAAGGTTATCTAAAAATCACTGGTCTTAATAAAATAATTCAGTATATATTCTTAAAAATTAGTATTTAAAATAAGAGATATTCCTTTATTTCAAAAAAAGCAGCCTGTGAAATATAATTTTGTACGACAAAATACTTTTATAAATTCCTTCCTTTTCTTAAATATCTCCTTTTTCTATAGAGGCTGGAAATAATGAATCAGCCCTCTTTACAGCCAAATTGCTTACCATTTCTAGTCCCACAAAAAATTATCAACAAGAGACTGGGAAATGCACATGTGAAATGGAGCAGGCAGTTGAACCCAATTGGTTTATAATGTCAATGCTAATGACATTTGGTTCTTTAGGACTCAGTTATGAGCAAGGATCTGTGGTCAATCTCTGCCATCATGGCTCCCTTGGAGAACAAGACCCCAGGGTTGGCCTATCATCTAGGTTCCTCCTTCAAGTAGCATAAAATTTGGCTCACTGGTCCTAAATTGCAGAATATGTAAGGCCTTCTAAACACTTTTCTTTTAAAAATTTGTTTCTCTGTATGACAAATATAGGTAATCAGAATTAAATTAAGCAAAAGCAATATAAAAAATTCATAGTCATTTGATGACAGTAAAAGACTTAAATAATTGGGAGACTTTTCATGTTCATGGATAAAGGAAATTAATATTGCATGATTTTCCCTAAATTAATGTGTGAATGAAACACCACTATAGTCAAAAGTATTTAGGAGTTTTCATAGTTCTTGGCAGGATAATCTAAAATTTGTATGGAGGAATAAACTGCCAGGAGAAGCTCAAACAATTATGAAGGACAAAGTGAGGAATGGGAAAGATTTTTACTAGGTCAAGACAGTTCCAAAACTTAGTAATTAGAAAGTGTGATACTGTGTTGGCACAGGATATATAATTAACCAATGTTATTGAGATAGTGGGAAGACAGATTATTAGAAGTTTAATGTTGTACAATTATCTAACAGAGCTAATTATAATATCTTGCAAAGTTAAAGATGTGTATATCTCCAAACCCCAGAAATTTCATGATTATTCTGCTCCAATTGTCCAAGAAAAAAATGTCTAATAATGTGTATTGTAACATAGATTTCAAAATATGACAAAATGTTACCATCTGGTAAAACCTAAAATGTGGATGGTGCACTGCTTTCTGTTCTATTACTTTCTATTTGTAGTATTTATAATGTAAAATAAGTGGCTTTCTCTGAAAGCAAATTTTGGATGGAAATAAGGAAGGATTCAATAATAGTGGCTACTCTTCTATTCATTTAAAAATATATTCTCACATTACTTTGATAAAATATTAAAACTATAATTTATGTGCTTTACTTCTTTTCTTAATGTTTTGTTTCATGATGAGTCAAGAGCTGGACTAAGTAGAGCTACATGACACTTAAGAAAGGGCCCTTATTTTGAATGATTAGCCCAGTGTGATGATTACATGTGATATTTATTTTTTTAAAGCAAGAATTTATTTTAAACATTAAAATATTAATGTATTTTAAATATTAAATGTTATTAATTTATTTTAAATGTTAAAATAAATTTAAAAGAATTTATTTTAAACATTAAATTCAATAATGACAGAGTTTCAAAGGACTGTTCATGGACAATGCCATTGAGAAATAAAGTTCATTTAACTGAGACAGAAATACATAGGTTCAGAAACCAACATGGCTATACTGAATGATAAATCTTTCTTGAGTCCAATTTTCTTTCTTAAGATAAGACTATTTATATATAGAGATAAAGAGGTGATGAATTTATATTTAAGTAATATTTTTAGTTTTAGATGGAACTTTGAATGCAGCCATTATTACAATTCAATAAATCATTGTTTATTATGTGAAATACATAGCTCCAACTCACACATGTGGATTAGTTGATAAATGGAACTAAATTTGTCTTCAAGCTGGGGTCAGATTATTTCTTCTAGGGCAATCAAAGAGAAAATCCAGTTTAACAAATATAATGTGGTTCATGTTCTTAACAAAAATATGAAGTTCACGCAGTAACAGGTGGAATCAATCATGGAAGTTGAGCACATGGCTTCTGAAATAAGAGAGAAAAGTTTCAAAATCTGGCATTTTTATTCTTTGGCCACTTTTAACAATAAGAAATGACCCATGGAATCATGGGAAAGATTAAATCTGATAATAGACATTAAAAACAAAAACAAACAATCAAAAAACTATGTAGAATGGTATACTGTTGCCTTGAAGAAATAAACGTTCAAATCACGAATATGTTTAACTTCAACATTCTTTATATTTCTAATGCTTGATTATTTTTCTTTAGGCATGATATAAATGAGTGAAGAACACTAGAACAATGCTTGTCCCACCCCATCCACTTAACTCAGATTTTGTTTTTGAATTTAGGGACTCATGAGCAAGAAATGTAGGGAAGGGTATATTGGGCACCTGATGATTCTTAAAATAGTATTTTCTACAATCTGTCAGGTAAACAAATTTTGGTTCTCTCAGTATCAAACTAAGAGTACACAAATGGATTGTAAAGGACTTTTTTTCTTACTAAACAATATACTTCCCCGTAGAAGCTTAAGGATCAAAATGATAATTAATCATTAGATAATTTAATATGTGGAGAGTTGTCATATCACAGGGATTTAGAGTTGTGCTTCTCAAACTTTCATGTGTATATGGGTTCCAAATGAAGATTCTGATCCAGTCAATCTGGGCTGAGCCTGTCATTCTGCATTTCTATCAAGTCCCCAATGTGGACTGGGATGTGGAAATACTGCCTCATAGACTTCATAGAACTCAATGTTTATTTAAGGTTTGGATTATCTAAGTCTTCTGAAAAGAGTTTAGAATAATGATGATGAGTCACCAATGTGCATTACTAGTGCATTACTAGTGTATTGTATTATTATTACTTCTATTATTAGATAATATGAGGTATTTTCTCTAACACTATTATTACAATTAGATAAAGAATATGCATACCAGTCAGAGTAGAGGGATATTGTTAATGCCAAGAAATACAAGCTACTCTACTTATTTTGACAGTAATATTTACACAGGGTTTACAGGAGAACACATGCTATTACAAGCCTTATGTATATTGATATATGAGACAGAGAACTTTGGAGCAATATACTGCCTTGCTCACTTATGTACCTTACTGTGAGTATTTGGTCACACTGTACTCTGAGGGGAAAGTATTTACATTATCACATATGTTTTACATAGAGTATGAGGACATTGAGGCATATTGTTCAAGTAATACAATTGAAGTCATGCAACTAATTAGTAGAAAAGTCAAGTTTCTAATACAGTCAATTTAGTTCCTGAGTCTATATTCTTTAGTACCAAAATAATTCTGCTTTGATGCTATAATTGTCACTTATACTTAAATTGAGTTCTAATTTTTAACTTTACAACTTTAAGTTTTCTGTTTAATAGTATCTACACATTTGGACATTCTCATTAAGAGAAAATTCACTGGGGTCAAATTGAACATTTTTATCATATGGCAGATGTATGTATGCCTTAAAGATATACATCTGTCTTTGAAAGCTTATTTAATGTGAATTTGTCCTTAAATAATGGCTCAGCTTTCAGAGCACCAGAAACCTTGGCTTTCTGATTCTGGAAGGCATATGTACATATACCAAATGTGGCAAGTTTTCAACTAATGAAGATTCTTGGGAAGAAACCAGAGAGTTGCACCTGATAACTGAACCATGGCCTTCTATCCAGTCTTCACAAGCATCATCAGCAATGGGCCTCTAAGGGCAGTCAGTCCACAAGCTGTAATTCAGCTTCCCAAGAATAACACAATCAAAAGTGAAAGGCCAGAGGATGAGCTAAGTCAGGGCTTTTGAAAGCCATATGAATTGAAAAATGAAAAATTCCCTGGAGGGTTAGAATTGGATATGATCACAAAAATTATCTTAATATGGAGCATAGACCTAACTAAAATATAAACTATAAATAATACAGACGATAATATAGGAGAAAACCTAGGTAACCATGGATATAGTAATGACTTTTTAGACACAACATCAAAGATACAATCCAGGAAAGAAATGATTTGTACCTGCACTCTATTAAAATTAAATCTTTTACACTATAAAAGACACCATGAAGGAAAAGGTTTCCCAATACTTGCAGGAAAATGGCTTGATCTTGAGAACATAATGTTAAATGAAATAAGTTAGAGCCAGAAAGTTAAATATTATGTGCATTTCCTTTCTTTCTTTCTTTCTTTCTTTCTTTCTTTCTTTCTTTCTTTCTTTCTTTCTTTCTTTTTCTTTCTTTCTTTATTTCTATTTAAAGAGAAAAACAGAAAAAAGGTAGAAATACTACAGAATTTCAAAAAAAATTGATAAACAGTAAGAGATCACTGGTTAATAAATTACATATTGTCCTTTTAGAAATAGTTGTTCAAGTCACAAGATTAGACCACACAAAGTAGACACTCAAGAAGTGAGACTGCAAACAGATCTGTTCAACAATTCAACAGGAACTTAGAAGTATGGTTATCAATCCTATACACTTAAATATTCATGCAGTTATATCTTTTATAGCACTTCCTATTTCCTATCTTTTTTACAATAGCAATTATGCATTTTTTAAAAATTTTATTTAAAGAGAAAAAAAGCAAAAGAAAAAGGGTAGCAACAATACAGAGTTCTAAAAGAAAAAAAGAGACAAAAAACCATTAAGAAATCACTAGTTGATAAATTACATATTGTCATTTTGGATATAGTTGTTCAAGTTACAAAAGTAATGTATACACAGTAGACATTCAAATAGTGAGACTGCAAACAGTTCTGCTCAAAGATCCAACAAAGATTCAGCAATGTGGTCATCCATTTTATGCAATCAAACATACATGCAGTTATATCCCTTAGAGAACTTTCTTTTTCTCTCTTTTTTACAATAGCCATTACACATTTTGGGTTTTATTACTCTTGTAGTTCTTATTACTTTTTACACTAGAGACACAATGTGATATGTATAAATATGATTCTTATTTATTTCACTAATGAGGATAGTCACAAGTTGTCTCCATTTACCTATGAAGGCCTCCAGATCATCCTTTTTATAGCTGAGTAATATTCCATTGTGTAAAAATACCACATCTTTTTCATCCACTCTGCAGTTGATGGGCATCTTGGTTGTTTCCAAGATTTAGCTATTACAAATTGTGCCGCTATGAACATGGGTACACATATACCACTGTGATATGAACTTGTCAGTTCTGGGAAAATACCCAGGAGGGGAATAGCTAGATTGAATGGAACTTCTGATCCTAGTCTTCTGAGAATTCTCCATATGGATTTCCATAGGGATTGTACCAGTCTACATTCCCACCAACAGTGGAGCAGTGTTCTTTTTTCCCTGCAGCCTCGCCAACATTTTTTATCAGTTGATTTCTTGATGGCAGCTATTCTTTCTGGAGTGAGGTGAAATCTCATTGTTGTTTTAATTTGCATTTCTCAAATAACCAGTGATGGTGAACATTTCTTCATGTATTTATTTGCCATTTGTATATCTTTCTCTGAGAACTATGTGCTCATCTCAGATTCCCATTTTTGGAGAAGGTCTTTGAACTTGGGGAGCTTGACGTTTTTCAATTCTTTATATGTTCTGGACATAAGTCCTTTGTCTGAGGGGTTGCTGGCTAAAGTTCTTTCCCACTCTGTGGGTTTTCTTTTCACTCTGTTGGTGATTTCCTTTGAAGTGCAGAAACTTTTCATTAATATGAGATCCCAGTTGTTGATTCTTTGAAGTGTTTCCCATGCAGTTTGCATTTTGTTCATAAATTCTCTGCCTACTCCTATGTCTCCAAGACTTCTACCTACCTTGTCATCCAGTAGATTTAGTGTTTCTGTTATAATATTTAGGTCTTTATCCATTTAGACTTTAGTGTTGTGCATGGTGATATGCATGGATCTAGTTTCAGAGTTTGGCAAGTGGAGAGCCAATTTTTCCAACAGCATTTATTAAAGAGGCTGTCCTTCTTCCATTGGACATATTTAGCCCCTTTGTCAAGTATCAGGTGGCTGAGTGTCTTTGTAGTTGTGCTTGCATCTTCTAGTCTGTTCCATTGATCCTCAGGTCTATTTCTTTGCCAGTACCATGCTGATTTTTATCACTGTGGCTTTGTAGTATAGATTCAAGTCAGGAATTGAGATGCCTCCTGCCTTACCTTTGTTGACCAGAATTGCCTTTGCTATTCTAGGTTTCTTCTATGTTCAAATGAATTTTATGAATCTTTATATCTGTGAGGTATGTCAATGGTAATTTGATTGGGATTGTGTTAAATCTGTATAACAGTTTGGGGAGTATGGCCATTTTCACAATGTTGGTTCTTCCTAGCCAAGAGCAAGAAATATCCTTCCATTTTCAAATATCTTCTTCAATCTCCTTATTCAGTGTAGTATAATTTCCAGCACAATTAGTTAGGTAGATTCCTAAGTATTTCATTTTTTTATATGTTATTGTAAAGGGTGATATTTCCATAATTTCTCTCTCGGTGAGATTTTTGCTTGTGTACAGGAATGCTATTGATTTTTGAGCATTGACTTTGTATCCAGTTACACTGCTGAACTTGTTTATTACCTCTAGTAGTCTTTTAATGGAGTTTTTTTGGTGTTCTATATAGAGTATCATGTCATCTGCAAATAGTAATAATTTAACTTCTTCCTTTCCTATCTTCATTCCTTTTATTTCTGTCTCTTGTCTGATTGCCCTGGCTAGTGTTTCCAGAACTATGTTGAAAAGGAGTGGTGATAGTGGACATCCTTGTCTTGTTCCTGATTTTAAAGTGAAAGTTTTCAGTTTTTGTCCATTTAGTATAATGTTGGCTGTTGTTTTGTCATAGATGGCCTTTGTAAGGTTGAGGTAGACACCATGTATTCTGAGTTTCTGAAGGGTGTTTATCATGAACATGTGTTGGACTTTGTGGAAAGCTTTTATTTGCATCTATTGAGATGACCGTGTGGTGGTTTTTGTTTTTGGCTCTGTTGATGTGGTGTATTACATTTATTGATTTGTGTATGTTAAACCATCCTTGCATTCCTGGAATGAACCCCAGTTGGTCATGATGTATAATCTTCTAGATGATTTGCTGCATTCTATTTGCCACTATTTTGTTGAGAATCTTTCAATCAATGTTTAGTGAGATTGCTCTATAGTTCTCCTTTTTGGTTGGATCTTTGTCTGGTTTTGGTATCAGAGTAATACTTGCTTCCAGGAATGATTTAGGGAGGATTGTTTTCTTCTAAATTTCATTGAAGATTTTAAGGAATATTGGCATCAAATTGTCTCTAAATTTCTTGTAGAATTCAGCTGTGAATCCATCAGGACCTGGACTTTTCTTTGTGGTAAGTTTTTAATTACATTTTCAATTTCAATAGCTGATATTGGGTTGTTCAAAATTGCTATAGCTTTTTGGTTGAGCTTTGGTAGTTCATATGTTTCTAGAAATCTTTCCATTTCCTCTGTGTTTTCCACTCTCTGTGAGTAGAGATTTTCAAAGTAGGTATTCATGATCTTTTGAATTTCCATGGGATCTGTAGTAATGTCTCCCTTTTCAGTTCTTATTGCATGAATTTGGGTTTTTTTTTCTTTTTTTCTTTTGATAAGGTTATCTAAGGGTTTGCCAATTTTATTTATTCTCTGAAAAAACCAGCTTTTTGATTCATTAATTCTTTGTATTATTTTTTGTTTCAATTGCATTAATTTCTGCTCTAATTTTTACAATTTCCTCTCTTTTATGAGCTTTGGGTTTAGCTTGCTCTTCTTTTTCTAGACACTTGAGATGGAGCATTAGGTAGTTTATTTGTGCTCATTCTGGTTTCTTGATATGACAATTTATTGCTATATATTTCCCTCTTAAGACTGCTTTCATTGCATCCCATACATTACAGTATATTGTTTCTGTGTTTTCTTTGAATTGTAGGTATTGCTTTATTTTGTATTTAATTTACTCTGTAGCCCACTCATTGTTCAAAAGGTTTTTATTTAATTTCCATGTATTTGTTCAGGTTTTGCAATTTCTTTTGCCATTAATTTCCAATTTCAGTGTGCTATGTTCAGATATCATGCATGGGATGATTTCCATACCTTTGCATTTACTTAAGAATGTTTTATGGGATAATATATGATTTATTTTGGAAAATGCCCCACACGCTGCTGAGAAGAATTTGTATGGTAATGTGGTTGAGTGGAATAGTCTGTAAACATCTATTAAGTCCAATGGCTCACAGGTATGACTCAGTTCTCTTATTTCTTTGCTGACTTTTTGTCTAGTTGATCTATCTCTTTGTGACAATGAGCTGTTAAGATTCCCTGTTATCACTGCATTCTTGTGTATTTGGTTTTTCATGTCCATTAGTGTCTGTCTTACATAGTTGGTTGCTCCTGTATTTGGTGCATTTATATTTCTCATTGGTAGTTCTTCCTCTTGATTTTTTTCACTAACAAGTATGTAGTGATCTTCTTTATCTCTTTTAATCATTCTAGGTTTGAAGTTCACATTGTCTGCAATTAGAACAGTCACCCCTGCTTTTTTCTGGTTTCCTGTTGCATGGAATACTGTTTCCCATCCTTTGACTTTTAATCTATGAGTTTCCTTTTGGGTCAGATGTGTTTCTTGTATACAGCATATTGTGGGATCCTGTTTCTTGATCCATTCTGTCATTCTATTTCTTTTTATAGGTAAATTGAGACCATTTACATTTATGGATATCACTGATATGTACTGGCTTGACTTTGATATGTTATGTTCCAGTTGTTTGCTTTCTGCTTATTCCCTTATTTAATTGCTTATCCTACCTGGTGGTTTCTTTCTGTTGTTGTTTTGGGGATTGTGGTCATTTTTATCTTTGTCTAGTATATCTTTCAGTACTCTTTCTAGGGTTAGTTTGGTGGATGTGAATTTCTTCAGTTGTTCTTTGTCATGGAAGTATCTTGTTTCTCCATTAAATTTGAATGAAAGTTTTTCTGGGTACATCAGTCTGGGTTGAAAGTTGTTTTCTTTCAGGGCTTGAAATACCTCACTCTAAGTTCTTCTTGACTTGAGGGTTTGTGCTGACAAGTCTGCTGTAATTCTAATGGGCTTTCCTTGGTAGGTGAATTGAGTCTTTTCTCTAAGAGCTTTTAGTATTCTATTTTTATGCTGCACATCTGAGATCTTAATTATTATGTCTCTGGGTGTGGATTTATGTTGATTGTGACTGTTTGGCATTCTATATGCCTCACTTATCTGCATATCAGATTCTTTCCCCATGTTTGGGAAATTTTCTTCTATTAGTTCTGTGAATATTTTGGCTACATCATTTGCATTGACTCCTGTCTCTTCACTGATGCCTATTAATCTTATATTGTTGCTTTTTGCATCTTCTTGAAGCTGTTGGATTGTCACTTCATGCTGTTTTGTTATTTTTAAAAGTTCTATCCTTTCATGATCACTAATTGTGATCCTGTCCTCAAGGTCTGAAATCCTATCCTCAGCATTTAAGCAGTTTTGCAAGCTTTGAATAGAATTTCTTGTTTCTTGGATGTCTCTTTGAGTTTGTTTCATGAATTCTTCATGTTTTCTATATTGTTCATTCAAGGTTTCAATCAGTTTCCCTTGCTCCTGTACTTTTTTCTCAATTTCTTCTTTAGCTGCGCTCAGCAACTCCTTTACTAAGGTTGTTATTTCTGTCTTTACATGGGAGAGTACTTCTAATTTGATTTCCTCTATAGACTCATGGAGTTGTTTTTTTGTTTTGCTTGCTATCTTTTCAGAGGTTCCTGGTATGTTACTTTTGTGTTCCTCTATTTTAATATCTTCTGCACTTGCTTCTGGTGGACCAGATGTTTGAGACTGCATTTTGCTTTTCTGCTTTGTCATTTTTTTCTCTGCCTGATGTTTTCTGTGTGTAGGAGGTGGTCACCCACACTTTTTTCAGACTCACCAAGGTCTTACAGTTAGTTGGAGGGGGCTTTACTGCTGGCCCTATTTACCCACTGTACCCCTCTAATTTAGGGGCATGCTCACCACACTGGCACAGTTAATCCATGGTAGTCCAAGGTTTGCCACCTGGGAGCTAAATTCCAAGTTTTTTCTGTGTGCTGGAATTCTGTGAGAGTGCATGGTCAGGGCCTGAGGCTGGAATCTGGGTCCTGCTGACTGCTTGATGGTCTCTGGGCATGGCCCAGTTGGGCCCCCGTCCCCGTATGTGGCCTGGAGTGGTCTCAGTCACAGAGCGTGGTCTTACCACTTGGGAGCAAGCTCAAAGTCCCTTTCTGTGCACTGAGATTCCACCAGAGCAGGCAGTGAGCACCCAAAGCTGGAATCTGGGTCCCACTCACTGCTTGGCAGTCGCTGGGCATGGCTCAATTAGGCCCCCATCCCTGCATGCATCCCAGGGTGGTCCAGGATGCAGCAGCTGGTCTTACTACCTGGGAGCAGGCTCAAAGTCCCTTTCTGTATGCTGGTATTCTGCCAGAGCATGTGGTGGGGGCCCAAAGCTGGAATCTAGGTCTATGTGCATTTTCTTTTGAGAAATCCAAAATAAAAATTCATTAAAGAATAAAATAAGGAAGATATGTTAGAAAAAAGGGAAGTTGACTTTTTAGAAAAGGGGAAGCGAATCAGTCTAAGGACGGAGGACCAAAGATGGATAAAGAGATTTAAAATGATTTAAAACATTAATATACATGATTTCTCAAAAAAAAACTATTATGTATCACAAAACACAAAAATTCAAATGAAAGTTAATGAAAAGACATAAGCGAGGAGAAAAAATGCAAATGACTTCTGTTCTTCAAAATATACAAAGCTGTTCTCCAAAATACAAAAACTCCTAAAACTCAACAATAAGAAAATAAACCACCCAATTTAAAAAGGTCACAAGGACCTTTTTTGTTTTCATATTACCAAAATGAAATGGCTAAAACAAGCCAACTTTATAAAGAAAGAGGTTTATTCAGTTCACAGTTTTGGAGGCCAGAAATTCAAACAGTATGGTGCAGGCTCTGGCCACAGTCCCATGGAAAATTGTAGGTTTTAGGTGGGAAGACAAAGAGATCACATCTCCAGAGAGGGGGGAAAAACAGATTAGAGAAACATAATCCTTTTCAAAGACATCACAATTTATTTAAAGACCACCACTAGGATTCACCCCTTAAAGGTGGAGTTAGCTCCCATATCATGACCATGGAGATCAACCTCCCAACAAATATCTCTGGGGGGCAAACAACGTTTAACCATAGCAGACCTCAACAGACTCCTCATTAAAGACAAAAATTAAGCATCAGCGAGGAATATGAATAATGATTCATATCACCTCATCAAAAAAAAGAAAAAAAGAAAGAAAGAAAGAAAGAAAGAAAGAAAAAAGAAAGAAAGAAAGCTATGAAACACTATTATATACCTAATTGTGTGACCAAAGTCCAGAATGTTGGCAATACCAAATACTGATGAGACTGTGAGGTGACAGGAAGCTTCAGTCATTCTAATGGAAACACAAAATGGTCCAGACACTTTAAAAGACAGAGTAGTAGTTTCTTGTATAATAGTTTCCCCATATGATCCAACAATCACATTCTTCGGTATCTACCCAGAGGAACTGATAACATATCCACATAAAACATATTTGTTTATAGCAACTTTATTCACAATTGCACCTTGAAAACAACTAAGACGGTTTTCAGTAGGTGAAAGGATAAATTGTGGAAGATGCAAGGGATGAAAAATTACTTAATGATAAAAAGAAACAAGATTATAACACTGGAAAAGACCTGGATGAACTTTAAATGCATAATGTTAAATGAAAGTAGCTGATCTGAAAAGACCGCGCTGTCTGCTTTCAACTATGCGACATTATGGAAAAGGCAAAAATTAGGAGACTATAAAAACTTGGTAAAAAGATCATAGGATAAAATCAGAGGATGAGTCAGGAATTTAGAGCAGTAAAAATACTACAATACCAAAATGATGGAAACATATAATTACACATTTGTTCAAAACCATTCAGGGAACATCAAAAGTTAACCTTCATATAAACTGGGGACTTTGAATGACTTATGATCTGTCTTTGAGTTTCTTGCAAAAGTAACACTCCATTGAGGGATGTCAATAATGGGGGAGGCTGTGCATGTGTGGAGAAATTTTTATATGGGGAAATGTAGCACCTCTCAATTTTACTGTGAACCTAAAGTTGCTCTAAGAAATAGTTTTTAAAAATACTAGATATAGTATTCCTACTGAAATTTGATTGTTGTTGACAGATCTCTTTTCTAATTAAAGATAATGAGTAATTATCTTTAAAGATATCTCATTAAAGATAATGAGAAGTCTAGGAAGCCATGGAGAGTTTATAATATCTTATTCTATAGGTGTTAAAAATCAATCATTAACAATATTTGTGATTATTTAACAGATGTGGAACATTCAATGGATCTATTATCAGATAATTATAGTTCTGAATTCTGATATGCACAAATTGACTTAGATCAAGGACCACTGTAGCACATTCTGTTGTACTGACTTGAACTTCCAAATTATTTAATTTCTTCCCCTTTTGATCCAAGCTAGACCACACAAGAGCCTCAAGAGGCATTTTTCATTGCTTAGCTTCAGACCCGTATTTGACTGGCAACATAAAGAGTTTACTTTCTGTTATTTCTTTCTCCTTGTTGTGTTCTTCTGAGTTTATCATTTTAACTTCAGGGCAAAAGTATTAAAAAGAAGTAAGAGTTTTCTTTCTCCATACCAGTTTTAAATGACCCTGAATATCTCCTCTCAAGGCATCTCAGAGATCTAACATATCTCTTTGAGAATTGTATTAATTTCCATTGCTGCGTAAAAACTCACTACAAGATCAGTGCTTCAAAAGAACAACCATTTATTAACTCAGAGTTCTATAGATTAAAATTCTGGGCTCTTTGTGACTGAATTCTCTGCTCAGAGCCAAAGGACAAAAATCAAGATGTTGGTTAAGTTGACTTCTCCCTAGGAGGCTAAGAAAATCCACTTTCAGCTCAGTAGGTAGAATTCACTCCCTTAGTATTCAAGGCCTGAGATCCCCCCTGCTCTACTGATATCCATCAGGTGCTGCCTGCATTACCTGCTACCGCTTCCTACATCTTCAAGCCATCAGCCTCTTGTCAAACCCTTCTCATGTTTCAGCTCTCTGTATTAGTTTTCTAACTCAAGCCAAATAATCTCTTCTTTAAAAGGTGTATTTGATTTCTTTAGGCTCCTCTAGATAATCTCCCTCTCTTAAATTCAACTTTGTCATATTACAGAACTCAATCACGGACCTGAAATCTCACCCATTAACCATCCTAGAGATTATACAAGATGTGTACACAAGGAATAGGAAATCCTGTGAGCTATTTTAGAATTGAAACTACCACAGGGCTAAAATAGAAGGATACCACCTAGAGTTACTTCAAGGATTTTGAGTCTTTGAACAACATCCTTTGGTGTAATTTTTCATCAGTTAATAAAGGAATTAAAAACATAAAGCTTTTAAAAGTTTATAGTAAGTCTCTAAATTGTATAATTTACGTTTTCCTAATTGACCTATTTTGTGGTTCATTTTTCTTCACAAAACGCTTATTAAAGTTATATTTTTAGCACTATGGAAAAATGATTTTTAATAGTGTATAACATACTGAGCAGAACTATTTTTAATCACAATTTTGATTTCTTACACCTCCTTTAATTTTCAGTGAGCTTATGTTTCTAAAAAATGGTAGCTGTGCCCTTATGTAGTTCAAATGTACTGTCCCTTTAGGCCCTCATGTGATTCTAATTATTCTTAACAGCTGTGTTATTATTTGCTCTGTCAAATAATGTTCAGTTTAACTCATCATTCTTCATTTTTGTGATTTTTTTTATTTTAGGGTCTCATATATACACATAAATGTTCATCTTGGAAAATATATATAATAATAGGTTTTGCATAGATTTTGACTTGATCTCAAGTCAAACTGTTAATCAAACTGCTTCAGTTCTTGATAGATATTTTCTCTAGAGAATCAAAAACTGGAGAATACAGGGAATATTCAGGTAGTGCATGATTTTCAGTCACCTCGTGACTAGATTAGGATGGTATATGTGTGACAAATATTGTGATCCACTTTCTACAAATTAAAGTAGATGATGATTTTTTATAAATCTCTATGTCTTAATTAATTAATTAATCAATTATTTTTTGAGACAAGGTCTTGCTATATAGTTCAGGCTGGCCTGGACTCACTATATAGCCCAGGCTGATCCCAAATGCACCACAATCCTCCTTCCTAGATCTTTTAAATGAGATATGTAAATTCTATAAATAGGATATCAGGACAGCTATGAAAGAGATCACAAATAATCCTGAAGATTGTACTAGTGACACAAATGTTTGTGACATGAATCAGTAATTAAAAGAAGAGACTGAGTTACACATTGTTGCCAATCCTCAGCATTTCTACAGAAATCAAGTAAAAAGAGCCTAGTGCTGAAGCAGTTCAGTAATTTTCAGCATGCATTTAGGTTTTCTCTTGGACTTTTATTTTTTTCCCATGAAAATAAATAATTTTATAGAATAAAAACAAATGTTGAACAATAATTTTAAAAAACCGTGACAGATTTTTAAAAACACATAATATGGGAAGAAGGCACAGAAAGTAATTCTAAGTTATTTTGTGAGGATGGGAGTCTTATTATGCAGTTTCCTAGTATTCTGTATCACAATTTTAATTTTGCACTTTGTTCAAGTATTTGGTGACATGGCTGTGTTATAAACTGACATTCCCTTGGGATTTTTCTCTTGCTTACCATAGCACCAGACAGCATCTGATAATTTACATTTGCTTTGCCTTATTATTGATATTTTACATTAGTATGGGTACGCTTGTTAGAATTACTGAACCAGTACTGGGACACTGTAAGTAATTAAATTTTATGCTTTAATTTTCTTTAGTTTTTAATATATGTCTGGATTTTGAATTACTACTTTTGTTTTCAAACTGATTTGCTGTTGTTGTTGTTGTTATTTTTAAAATGTCACTCTCCAATAGGGAAAGAGTTTTTTTGTCATGATAATTCATCATTCATAACAAATTATGGATATTACTTAAAAGAAAACTCTTTGAAGTCAGATTCTTCAACTCTGAAAGCATGGATCAAGAATCTATGGAACACACTAAGGCAACAACTAGAAGGCAGGAAGTATTGAACAGAGTTAATAGCAATCTCCTGGTGCACAAAGATGAAGTTGAATATTGAAGCCTCATTAAGTTGAAAGGATTTACAAAACACTTTATGTTTTCCAATGAAATGCCATAAGGAACATAGGTGTCTTTAGAGGAAGGAATACCCACTATTGCAATAGCTGCCAATCATGAATCAATACAAATTGAGTTGTATTAAGTAAAACACATGAAACAAGGCCCCAGAAAACAAAAGGAACTTTCTAATGATTTAAATGCATGCAGGAAATGACTCAATATTTTCAGGGGAAAATAAGGAAATGCAAATTGTTACTCATCTTTCACAATAATCAGTATAACATAAAATTTATGCTATGCATGGTCCTGAGAAAAAAATAGTTGAAAGATACTCAATGGTGACTAGTATGTCAAAATTGATGTGTCAAGAACTTGTTAAAAACAAAACACAGGAATAGGTAAACATATACATAGATGTACTGAAAAAGAAAAAGATAAGAAAACCTATGAATAGGAATTTCAGAACTGAAATAAATAGTACCTGCAATCAAGAAATTTTTAGATGTTATTAACAGTGTATTGAACACAATAGCAAAATTAATGAACTTGAAAATAGATTACTAGAAATTATCTAACTTAAAGAAATAAAATAAAGAGAGCTTCAATGACCTACAAGTGAATGAGAAGGGGAATAACATTATCTCATTGGAGTCTCAAAAGAGCAGAATAAAAGAAATAGATCTGGGAAAATGTCAAGAAATAGTGGCACAAAGTAAATAAAAAAATCTTCTTTTCTTATACTTAAAGAAAATTATATTGCAAGGAGCATATAGCTAGGAGCATATAGCTATATAGAAGTCACATGGCTCACAGAAAAGTGGATAGATGTAACCAAATGTAGACTGTAGATTTAATTATACTGATATATGATACTTGTACTTCACATGTAATGATATAATGTTAAATAGATCAGGATAAGTTAACAAAGTATATTTCAATCTTTAAGGGAATCATTTTACATACTAAAACGAAGCTTAGATGAAAGTTAGAATTCTATATTTTAAAAACACAATAAACTCCATTTTGGCTCCTCTCACTCACCCATTGTTAGGGAAAGAAGAAAATTTTTTAAAAAGATATAAAATAGGAAAACAAATAA
This sequence comes from Hydrochoerus hydrochaeris, assembly GCA_004027455.1. Classification (NCBI taxonomy): domain Eukaryota; kingdom Metazoa; phylum Chordata; class Mammalia; order Rodentia; family Hydrochaeridae; genus Hydrochoerus; species Hydrochoerus hydrochaeris. Next base: position 133,015 of record PVLA01005225.1, on the reverse strand, counting down.
TATATAAATAATTACATTAAATATAAATAAATTATAAACCCAAATATGTAGATGTTGTCAGATTGGTTAGAAAAACATGATCCAAATGTGTGTAATTTATAAGAGATTGTTTATTTCCTATAAGTACACAGAATAGTAGAAAGTAAAAAGGATGGAAAAAGATGCATCAAGCAATCACTAAGTTTAGGAAATCTAATGAGACTCAGTTTAGTTTCAACAAAAATAGATATTATGAAGTATAATCTATGTTATTATATAATAAGCTAACAATAAAACTTATTAAATATAGGGAGCACATTTGATAATGGCTCTACAAAGTACATGTAAAAATAGTGACAAAACTAAAAGGAAAACTGGACAAAACCAAGATTCTATTTGGAAATTTCAATTTTCCTGTCTTTTAAATTCCTTCCCCAAGTACATACAATGTGCTAGCAATAAAATAAATATTAATACATTCAGAAGTATTATAATTACACAGAATATTATATCAACAATAATGAAAACACAATTGCTCAAACTCTATGGATGCCTTTCAAGCAATCATAAAAGAAAAATAGCTTTAAATTATGTGTATATCATGGTTAGGTTCATTAAGCTAATTTTTTTCTGTCTTTTAATTTAAGAATAACAATTAAGCCAGGGATTTAGCTCAGCAGTACAAGTGCCTGCCTGGCAAGCTTGAGGTAGTGAGTTCAATCCCTGGTAAAACAAAACAAAACAAAACAAAACAAAAAGAATAACTGTTAAAATTAAATTAGAGTAAATAAATGAAAGAAAAGAGATAATCATAGATATTGAAATAAAACAAAAAAGCAATATTGAATATCCAGTTAGACAAAATCTTGGTTCATTGAATCATTTATAAAAAATGATGATCTCTAGAAAAATGAGTTTAAAAATACAAATTATCAGTACCAGGAATGAGAACACTGTACTATCCTACGGTTGTTGAAATGTTAATAAAAAATCCTTTAAACAATTATATATTAAGAGATTTAAAACCTTTGGACAAATGAACAAATTCCATGAAAAATACAACTTCTAAGAAATAGATTTGTAGCTAAAACCTTTACCACAAAATGACTGTAGGACCAGATGCATTTACTGGTAAATTCTGTCAACAATTTAGAGAAGGTATAATATTAATCATGTGAAATTATTTTGGAAAGCAACAGAGAACATTTTCCAACTTTAGTTTTTCTCTTAAAGCTAGCATAACCCTGATACCAGAGCTTGATAAGGATATTATAGAAAATAAATGGAATTTTACTTTCACACCTGTAATGCCAGCACCCTGAGTGGATGAGGCAGGAGGATCACCAGTACCAACCCAGCCTAGGAAAATTGTAACTTGGCATGATCCTGCCTCAAAGCAAGAAAAAAAAATTAAATGTGCGGGAAAGTATGGTTCAGTGTTAAAAACTTGGGTTCAATCTTGATATACCACAGAAAAATAAAATGAAATGATTTTAGAGTAAAATGCTTTATCAGTACATACCAACAACAATCAATAGCAATATGTCTGTGAATAGAATCCAGAAATACAGAAAAAAAAATTAATGGATCACGACAGTTGGTATTTATCTAAAAAAAATTCAAAGACAATTTGATATTTGACAATATGAAAAAAATCCTTAGAATTGACATTGTATTGCCAGGGATTTAGCTCAGGGCCTTATCTACCTGCTTAGCAAGCTTGAGGTCATGAGTTTGATGTCCAGTACCAAACAAACAAAACACCATATATATATATATTATATATAATATATATAATTAACATTATATTAAATGGCAATATTGAATACTTTACACCTAAGATTAAGTAGTCATTATGATCCACTTATTATGACTTCTATTCAACATTGCACTATATAACAATATACATACATGTATGCATGGCAATATTCATATGAAAACATGTTTAGCATCATGAGTCATCAGGAAGTGTAGATTAAGGAAACAATGAGAACATTCTTTGTATGAGCCAGAAATTTAAGTTGGCATATTTTTAGATATAGTCTATTTATGGTTCTTTTAATCCTGCTTTTCAGACATTATAAACTTTTTTTTTCAGTTCAGTTCCTTTCTGAATGAAAAACTTTCCCCAATGTTAACATTTGTAAAAATTTTCATGTTTGAGGGTGTTTTATTCAACATTTTATGTAGTTTTTACATTGGATTTGATAAGTAAATATCCTAAATGCTTCTTGTCATAACATCACCGTGGTCTTTTCATTATCTTGATCTTGATCGAATGACATCCAATTCGAATTCCTTTATGTGACTTCTCATAGCAGCCTTAGAGAAATATTCCAGGAATCTCTATTTTTCCCAAATGACAGGGTATGTTAAAAATGCCTGCTATGCATTATTATTCTCACCATAGGAAAAGAACACTCCTTGTGAAGTTCTGCAGCTGTGCAAGTAGATAAAGATGAGGAGTTACATACAAATCCCATCTAAATTCCACATTTATCTGGTCAAGTTTATGAAGCACAACAGAAGCAAAGGGAAGCAAAATAGTGACACCAAAAGAGAGCATATGGCACATGTGCAGAAAGCTTTCCTGTGGCTTCCTATGACAGAACACTACCATAAGGTTTAGTATTGTTTCCAACACAGAGAAATGCATACTAACATCATCATTCTCATAAAATTTATATTTGAAAAATCTATACCTTGAGTTTATAGATTTATAAACATCTATCTTTTCTATAACTTGATCCACATGTAGAATCAGTAATGCCATATACTTATTCAAAGGCAAGAAGCAAGGTTTACACTCAGGGAGGGTCTCTGAATGATTCTGTTTTTCAGGTTCTCAGTGTTTGGGAAAGCCTAATTTTTTGCAAGATAAAAGTAAAATCAAAGCATTTGGGGGCAGCCAGCATGGGCAGGGAGACCTAGCCAGATCTGCCTTGTTTGCCAGCCTCCTTTAGGCAGCCAATGTGAGCAGGAAGATGCAGCCAGATAATCTCCATGCACACACAGACCGTCATTGGAGACCACTGCTTCCTTTGGGCAGGCAGCACCCACCAGAAGAATCAGACAAACACACGTCTGTGTATCTGTCACCACTGGAGGAGTCTCGTGTAGACACAGGCTAAGAGAATAAACATCTCCACCACACATACCCCTGGACATTGGGGAAGCCCCCAGTGTAACTGCATGGGTCTGAAGAAGCCCTCCCTATCCCCTGCTACCTCCCTGGGCACCTGACGTCAGAGAAACTGAAGTGACTATCCCACTAGTCTATACCAGAGGAGCAGCCAGTGTGGGAAGTCCTTGGGGCTTCACAACTGGCTTGTTGGGAAGAACCAAGAAGAATGTCAAGATGAAGGAGCAAAAGGCAATCTCAGACCTCCAGCCCACACAGAACAAATCTGAGAGTCATGGAAGAAAATGGAAGTCACACATCTGAAATCTCCAAGAGAATAGCAACTGAAGTAAAGAAGCAGTTTCATGAGACTGTAAAAGTAATCAGACCAGAAATAATGTGTCAGGTAAAGGAAGAAATCCCAAGCATAATGAAAGAACTGTGGAGCATATCTAAAGAAGACATAGATAAAAAAGAGAAGCATAGGAAAATGATGGAAACCTAGAATGAACAATATAAAAAGGAATAACAATGCATGAAAAAGATTCAAAGATATACCCAGGAAATTAAAAAGTTGATCAAAAGCTGACAAAACTGCTTAAAAGAGACTGAAGATAGACTTTTAGACCTTGAAGACAGAATCATAGCTAGTAATCATGAAAGGAAAGATCTCTTAAAAGTAAGAAGGAACCAGGTAATAACAATTCAGCAGCTATAAGACAACACAAAGAAACATAATTTAAGAGTGATAGGTATCAATGTAGACACAGGGGTCAACACAAATGAAATAAAAAGGCTCTTTACAGAAGTAATAGCAGAAAACTTCCCAAACATGGGAAAAAGGATCTGGCATGCAGATAAGTGAGGCAAATAGAACTCCTAATAGGCATAACCAAAGTAAATATATAACCAGATATATAATAATCATGATCTCAGAGATTCAGCATAAGAACACACTATTAAAAGCTATTAGAGAAAAGAAACAGATTACTTATAAAGGAAAACCAATCAGAATCACAGCAGACTTGTCAACACAACCACCAAGTCAAGAAGAGTTTGGAATGAAATGTTTCAAATCCTGAGAGAAAACAACTTCCAACCCAGATTTATGTACCCTACAAAACTATCTTTCAAAACTGATAGAAAAATAAGATACTTCCATGGTAAGGAATAACTGAAAGAATTCATGACCATCAAAACTACCCTACAGAAAGTGCTGAAAAATATTCTACAGCGAGATAAAGATGGCCATACTTCCAGGACAGCATCAGAGGAGGATCACCAAACAGGACAGCACCTGAATGAAGGGGAAAAGTAGAGGACCAACAGCAGGAGGATAGCATGTCAGAGATGAACCAATGTATGACAGTGTAACCATTAATGTAGATGACCTCAATTCACCAATAAAAAGAAGTACATTTAACTCAGAGTAGATCAAGAAACAAGATCCATCAATATACAGTACACAAGCACATTTAACTTGAAAGGAAATTCATAGACTGAAAATCAAAGAAGAGAATACAACTGTTCCATGAAACAGGAGACCAGAGAAAAGCAAGGGTAACTTGCCCATCTGTGGAATGGATAAGAAAGATATGGTGTTTTCATACACTGGAAAGTTACTCAGCTATAAAGTAGGACAATCTCAAGGCTCCTGCAGGTAAATGGATGCAACTGGAGATCATGTTCATGTGAAATGATCTGAACTCATACAGGTGAACACTGAGTTATTTCTCTAGCATAAAAACTAACAGAGTTAGTGGGATCCAAAAAAGTACAACAAACATTATGGAAGTGGTAGGGGAGGAAACCCCTAGGAGGGGAAGGTGGTAATCACTGTTAATTTTTTATTATTTTGTCTTGAACTATTGTGCTTTTTTTATAATTTTCGTAGTTTTGGGCTTGTTCTGTCTAGTTTTGTTATATTTTATTGTGTCTGATTGTATGGGCATAATGGGATATGTTATGGTAACCATTATGGTAACCATTATTGATTTCCTATTATCTTGATGTGAAGTCCTATAATGCTTCTATTCTTTTGTTTTGATTGGTTTTAATCTGTTGTGTTTTATTTGATTTTATTATGTGTGGTAGTGCTGACAGCTATTTTGAAGAAAATGAGACATTATAGTAGCCATTGTTCAATTCCTGTTATCTTGTTTTGAAGTCGTGTATTGCTTTCATTCTTTTGTTTTGGTTAGTTTTAGTCTGTCTTCTGTTATTTTAATTTTTTTTTTTGTGTGTGTGTGTGTAGGTATGGATAGCTATTTTGAAGAAAACAAGACATTTTCGTAGTCATTGTTGATTTACTGTTGTCTTGTTTTGAAGTTCTGTAATGCTCTCATTCTTTTGTTTTAATTGTTTCCTTGTTCTGTTTTTTGTTTTGTTTTGTTTGATTTTACTGTGTTATATGATATGGACCTTTGATTTCCTGTTGTCTTGTTTTGAAGTCCTGTGTTGCTTGCATTGTTCTGTTCTGATTTGCTTTGCTCTGTTCTGTATGGTTTTGTTTTATTCTCCTTAAAATTAAAAAAATAAAAAATCAAAGCATTTTACTCTGCAGTATTTCTACAGAAGTATGTAAGGGTTCTTGAAAATGCTCTATTTACTGTAAGTCTGTAACTGCTGTATAACCTGTAAGTAGACAAGCTTCCTTTGTATAGTCACAATTATTTTGAGCTCCATGTTTATGCTATATCATAAAATAGGGTCATCTTCTCTCTTGTGTAATTTAGATATTTTAAAATTACTTTTTAGTATATATTTGTAGTAAATCGTGTATATTCACTGTGGGGAGTTGCTTACATATATAACATTTAAAGTTTTGAAAAGGAACATAGGCTTATGAATGTGTTTTCTTTGAACTCATGCTTTTTTTAGAATTTTACTTTTAGTTCCTTGTGTTCTCTTTAGTTTTATTAATTTTGTAATCTTGCAAGAAACTTTATCCTACCAATAAAATAAGAGTCTAACATCATACACTGAATGAACTGTGGTTCCATTGTAATTTCCGTAGTTGAGATTCAACAATGAACTTTCAGGTCATTTTAAAATATGTTCTTAAAATTTAATTTCCGCTAGTTTTTGATAATATCATAAAACTATGATACTCAAGTAAGGCAGTTTTATTTGTATATTTTTATATCTTTCCACTATTGAGAGATACTTTGCAGGACTTCAACATGTGCTTAGCTCAAGTGCAGCCTGAGAAATTAAAAGGAGAGATTTTTCAAGTGTTGTAGAGATGGAATTCTTGGCTGAGCCTGAGTTTTATGATGGTTTTATATTTTTCCTTTTGCCACATGAAAGTTGGTGTAACCAGGGTAGATGCATCCTAGTAATACCTACAAAATATTTTAATCCAGAAATATGGAAACTGTTACTTTCATTCTTAAACAGTGAATTTTTTGTCTTGTTCACTTGATATTGTAGATAAAAAGTATTATTTACATATTAATGTGTGATTGTACTTTGCAAATTTCCAATTAAAATATACAAAAATTATTTTAAACATTATTCTTAAATCTGTATTATTCATCCTCAATTCACTAATCATACTATTAATAGATTGCTTGAATTCTAAAGAAATCCTCCCCTTTTCAATTAGATAATATTTTAAGAGTATGAATAGGGTAAAGTAAATAAGAATTTGCTTTTTAAATCCAAGTCTCCTGCTGTTACATCTTTTTTTAATTTTAAAAAGAAGAAAAATGAAAACAAGAGACATAAAAACAACTACAAAAACAACAAATAACCCCACAATATCAATACAGGCTTTCAAAACAAGATGATAGAGTGGTTGTAATATCACATATTGTTATCTTCAAAAGAATTGCTTAAATTACCAGATATAGACATGAAAATCTGATCTAATTATATGATTATTAACTGTTCTTTTCCAAGAAATAATAAAATTAGTAGTATAATCATCTTAGTTATCATACATATATAAATATTATATATACAAATTTATAGCTTTTTCCTTCTTTCTTTTCTCCTTTTCCCTTCCCAGTTATTTTTCCCCTTTGAACAGTTTCTTACCCTTTCACAATATCTATTTTAGATTTGGGATCCTATTTACTCTTTCAGCTTCTTATACTAGGGAGACAATACAGTATTTGCACTTAGGAGACTGATTCATTTCACTTATGAGTATGGTCTGAAGTCTCATCCTTAAACCTATAAAAGCCTAAATTCGGTCCTTCTTTATAGTTGAGTCTACCATATTTTCTTATCCATTCCTCAGTTGATAAGCATTTGGGTTGTTTCCAAAATCTGGCTAGTACAAATTGTGCTGCTATATAAACATGGTTTCACACATGTCATTGTGGTATGATGTTTTCAGTTCTTCTGGGAAGATACCCAGAAGCAGGACAGCTGAGTCAAATGGAACCTCTAACCCTATCTTTTTGAGGAACTTTCACACTGATTTACACAGTGGTTGCATCATCCTATACTCCCACCAATAATGGATAAGAGTTCTTTTTTCCCCACAGCCAGTATTTGTTATTCATTGATTTCTTAATCTTGGCCATTCTTTCTGGAGTGAGATGGAACCTCAACATTGTTTTATCTTGAATTTCTTTAATGACCAATGATGTTGAACCCTTTTCATTTATTCATCTGAAAAGTGCATGTTCATTTCACATGACCATTTTTGGATTAGATTTTTGAATTTTGGGGTTTTGAACTTTTTAAATTCTTGTATGTTCTAAACAGAAGTCCTTTGTCTGAGGGAGAGTTGGCTAAGAATTTTTTCCCAATTTATGGGTTTTCTTTTCACTCTGTTGGAGATTTCTTTTGATGTACAAAAACTTTTTAATAAGACAAGATCCTAATTGTTGATTTTGGGAAGTATTTCCCATGCAGTTTGATTTTTGTGCATGAACTCTCTACCTTCTCCTATATCTTCAAGATTTCTATCTACTTTGTGTTCCAGTAGATATAGTGTTTCTGTTTTAATATTTAGACCTTTAATACATTTTGACTTTAGTTTAGTGTATGATGATAGACATGGATCTAGTTTTAGTTTTTAGCATGTGGAAAGCCAGTTTTTCCAGCACCATTTTATTAAAGTGGTGTTTCTTCTAGTGAATTTTCTTGGCCTCTTTGCCAGAGATAAGTTGGATAAGTGTTTTTGTAGTTGTGGCTGTATCTTTTAAGCTACTCCATTGATTTTTCAGGTCTGTTTTCTTGATGGTACCATGCTGATTTTATCACAGTGGCTTTGTAGTGTAAAGCCAGGGATAATAATTCCTCCTGCCTTGCTTTTGTTGCCCAGAATTGTTTTATTATACTAGGTCTCTTCTGGTTCCAGATGAATTTTAGGAATGATTTCTCTAGATCTGTGAGGTATGCTAATGGTATTTTGATTCAAGACAAAGATGTCCAATATCACCACTCCTATTCAATATAGTTCTAGAAACATTAGCTAGAGCAGTTAGACAAGAGAGAGAGAGAGAAATAAAAGGAATAAGGATAGGAAAGAAAGAAGTTAAATTATCATTATTTGTAGATAACATGGTACTCTACACAGAAGACCCCCAAAACTCCACTGAAAGACTTGTAGATATAGTAACCAAATTCAGCAATGTGGCTGGATACAAAGTCAACACTCAAAAATCAATAGCATTCTTGTACACAAACAACAAACTCACTCATATCTTTTGATATTTATTTGTTTGGGTATAAGGAATCAGGGTCCTTACTATATTGTATATAAGAAAAAGTAACACAACATCACTTCCCTGTCCTTTACTTCCTTGAGTCAAAGTCTACTTGTACTTAGAATCAAAAATGTATTAGAGAGATACTTACAATAAAATGCCTCAATTAATAATGTACTTAAAATAGTTGATGATCAATGGAAACAGAAAATACACTTACCAACATGTATGTCTGATGCTCATGAAAGAAAACAGAAAATTATAACTACCAGAAAGGACAGGCAATGTAATTCAATCTGTTGCTTCAGACCTGCGAATCAACCCTAGAAAGAAGTCCAAGGAGCCACTGCAGGCTGATGTCAAAATAAGTGAAGGATGCTTGAGAAAGTAGTCAACACAAACAGAAAGTCAAGATCAGAAACATATCTGGTTTAATTTCAACTCTGTCCAAAGCACAAGACAGCTTTTTTGTTTTAATAGCCAACAGGTCTTCTGTGTTGGTAAATATCTTCATGAATTTGTAAATTATGACATTTATTCATCCATGAGTATATATTGACTGTGTACTACAAGTTAGTATTTGTTACATTCTTTGTCCTCAGTTGCTTCTTCTATAAAATAGGGTTCCTAAATGTTCAAGGAACTTAGGGAAAATTCTACCATATTTCCTCCCCTTAGCCCAATTTTATGAGCAAGAATATAATCTATGGTGGAAGGGCAAGAAGAACTATTCATCCCATATGAAATTAAGGTGCTACCTGTATCAAACTGCCTTAAATATTGAAACTACTCCAGAAGTCATGGAAACCATTTTTAAATTAATATTAATGAAGCCCAAAGATATAAATATTTCCCAAAGCAATGTTCAAAGCAATTGTTATAAAAATGCTTTAAGTTCATATTTTGGTAAACTATGAACCTTCAATCAAGTTGGGCTTTTGATGAACCACTTAGTTATTCTAAACAGACCTATGCTTGATATTTTTCAACATAATTTTGGAAACTTTTAACAAAATGACTTGATTCTTCTGTTTAAAAATCAACTTGGACTGTGAGGAAAAAAGGAACACTTCTCCCTTGTTGGTGGGAATGTAGACTGGTGTGACCACTGTGGAAATCAGTATGGAGATTCCTCAAATAAGTAGGATTGGAAGTCCTGTTCAATCCAGCCATTCCTCTCCTGAGTACTTTCCCAGAAAAATTGAAAATGTCATGTCACAGCGATATATGTGCATCCATTTTTATACCAGCACAATTTGTAATAGCTAAATCTTGGAAATAAACAAAATGCCCATCAACCACAGAATGAATAAAAAAGATGTGGTCTTTTAATATAGCGGAACATTACTCAGCTACAAAAAGGATGATCTTGAGGCTTTTATAGGTAAATGCAGGCAACTTGAGATGATACACATAAGTAACATAAATCAGACATGTAAATATCATATTTTCTCCCTAATGTAAAAAATAAACAATAATAAAAAACTGAAAGAGTAATAAGATCCAAAATATACAATAAATGTTATAATAATGAAAGGGAAAGAAAGTGCTCAAAAAGGAAAGAACAACTGAGATAGGGGAAAGGAGAAATGGAAGAAAGGAAAAGATGATATGTATGTATATATGTATAAGATATACACTACTAATTCTGTTAGTTTATCAAAAGAACAGTTTGTGCTGTCATATTCTTATAACCTGAACAACTATATCTAAGATAACAATATGCAATATAGTAACTAATGTCAGTTTCTTTCTTTTTTTTTGAAATTATGTATTATTTCTATCCTTTTTCCTGTTCTGCTTTTCTAAAATAAAAAACATTGAAAAATCAACTTGGAGAAAGGTAAATCATGTTTAATCCATCTCCCAGAAAGAGGTTGATTGGTTAAACTGACAACTAATGCACAAAGGGTTATCATTTGCTATTGAGAAAAAGTCTGCTTAGGTATAACTAAGAGCCAAAGTAAGATGACAAAGTAAGATGTTTCAGTGATGACATAGCTCCTGGAAATATATATATATATATATATATATATATATATATATATATATATATATATATGATTTTGATTTTTTTCTGGGTGAAAAAAATGAATCCATTTATATGAATAGTGCACTAAATTAAGTTGAAAATGGATCAAAGAAATAATGTTAAAATGGAAACAATCTGTTCTAAGGTAAAATAAATAAAACTCTTGAACTCATAGGCACAGGCAAGGTCTTTCTTAACAGAATCCCAGTTGTGCAGGAAATAGTACCAGTAATTGACAAATGGGATCATATTTAAGTTAAAAAGCCTATGCATAGGAAAAGAAACAACAGAATGAAGACACAACCTACAGAATGGGAAAAATTTTTTTGCCAACAAAAAATGTCTGTGTAGATATTATATAAAAGTCCAAGATCTACAATTTATGAAGAACTAAAAATATTAGCCCTCCCCCAAATAACAGACTCAAGCAAAAACAAGAAAGTGAAACAAATATACACATCTCAGAAGAAGTACAAATGGCAATAAGTACATTAAGGAAAGTTCAACGTCAATGGCCACTTGAGAAATGCATATTTATACAATGCTGAGATTCCGTCTCACCTCAGAAACAATGGCCATCATCAATAAATCAAATAATAACAAATTCTGGCAGGACTGTTGGGGAAAGAAGGAAACCTTTTAGCATTCTTGATGGGACTGTAAGTGAGTACCACAACTATGGAAATCAATGTGGAGACTGTTGAAAAAACTGAAAGCTTAGCACTAGCCATGGTGGAAATAGCACAATATACACTAATGGACCTCTGAAATGCTTCCTGGTTTCAGAACTATTTCCAAAAGCTTTTCTAATTTGGAAACCATTTTTACAGGAAAGCTTTAAATGAACAAGATTTCTTAAAACAGAAGGAATAGTTTAAAGGAAAAGGGCAAATATTGATCTTACATTTTCCATTTAGCTCAAACACAGGAACATACAATTTAGTAATTTTGCCCCCAACTTTCAGCTGAATTTTTTAAAATAATTTTCTTCATAAATTGTTCTTTCTGTCAAGAACTTTTGGATCTTTCCTAGCAAAGTCTCATTGGTATGTAGGAGGCTTGTGAAATGAGAAATTTGTGATTCTCCAGACTTTCCTTTTGTTCTAATATTGATACTTTGCACATCTCATCATGGAATTATACAGCCCACACTAACATTGTTATGAGGAAGGGCATGCTACTGACAGCTCTCTGCCTGTGGTGAGCCTAATTGTGCTGAATGGAAATAAAATATGAACGATTGCAGGTAAGTTGAAGATTAGTATTTATAACCCCATATTGCACACATTTCCCCCTTAAATGAAAATGCTTTTTTACTGAAAGCTGAATTTATGTTTCACTATAATTAGAAACATTTTTATGCATTTTAATTCATCATTCTGTATATGATTGTCTCCTAGAAATCCTTAGAACTTTATTTTTTTGAATCTTGAAAATAATTTTTATAAAGATATTTGTAGACATCTCAGTGAAATAATGAAACATTTCCAGCAAGTGAAAGAAACCAAATCAGTAAGAAGTAAGTTCATGCAACACCTGAGGAATCACCATTTAAATACTCTAGTCTAAGGTTTTTAGAATTTTGATACTCAAATATATAAATATCTTATTGATTAATCTTATGGGATCCATTTTACCATAAATATATGACACAGAAATGATAATCCCATGTGTTTATCTCTTTTACAAACATTGAAAAAGAAGTGGTATGATATATCACATGTTAGTGTGCTACAGTCAAAAAATCATGTCAAATATTTCCACTAATAATTTGTATATTTTCTCATTTGGAATGTTTTCTTTATAAATTTATCATTCTTAAATGAGCAAATGGTACAATTTGCCTGTGAGTTATTATCACTAAGAGTCTCTGTTTATGAACTGATATTCATGTACATAATTCTTACTCTGACAAAATTCATGAAAGATTAGTAGGCTGTCCTCTATGTCTCATTTTTAAACTCTATCTTTTTACCTCAAATATATATATATATATATATATATATATATATATATATAAAATGATTAAAATATTCTTATGAAGATAACTTTGATTCTGCTTAGATTGACTTCAGCATTAACTCAATTTTGTTGGGGATAAAACATTAATGTATTAATACTAGCAATTCTCTCTTCCTTTAATTTGTAAGGAAGATTTTTAGCTTTACTCCTGGACTCTGATTGTGATAAGATTTGGGAAGGACAGAATGATTGAAATACACTTAAGGACATTGCAATGGATATTTATTTACCATACCTGACTGCATCTCACCAAAGTCCAAGTGGGCTCATACCTAGGCTGTATTTTCCAATTCCCCAAGCAGGCAGTTATGTCCACAGGACAGACTGGTAGCCAATAGTATTTGAGCAAAAGTATTGAACACCATGTTAATTAAGCCTGACCATAAAATCCTTTCATATCCATTGATCTACCGTACATAAAGAGCTAAAACTAATCTGTGGGGTTGGAAGGTACCTGTGGTGTTAGTTTTGGTGCAGTGGGAAGGAGTTGTGATTGGGAGGAGACCTGCAGGACCTGCTTCCTGATGCTGAGCGCATTTTATATCTTGAATTGAAAGATGGTTGCCTGAGTGATGACTCAGAAAGCCATATACCTACACTTATAAACTTATTTTGGTTTTATATTATATTTTAGTTTTCTTTTCTACCATTTTCAGATTGTATTTATAATTCATTCAAATGAAAACCCACTTAGTCATAAAAGTGATTATTTCACCTTCTTGGCTTGGGATCTGGAGAAATCAGTAGCTTAAGGTAAAAGAGCTGTGAACCAAGATCCATTATTCTGTCCCAATTATATGTGAGTTTTCTTCCTGGAAATAAAGACCCCAAGACTTCCATTATACTTTTATTTGAATGCTAATATTTAGGAAAATTGTTCAAAAGGCCCAATATTTCTCAATTTAATTTTGAGATCATGATAAAACAAGCAATAAAACACTGTTTGGGATTTCAGTTTCTCACCTTTATCATTAAGACTCACTGTCCCCATCATCCATATTTATTGAGCATTTACAGTGTACTTGGCACAATAAAAAAAAATACAGAAAACATTGTCCTTGCTCTTGAGGAGCTCACATTCTAAAAGGAAAAAAAATATACCTCTTCTAAAATGGAAATTTTGTTTGGTGTTTTCTGTGAGGTACTGAGGAAGTATCCTGTAGGGTGAGCTTTAGGTATAATTTAGCCCCATCCTTATTTAGACAACAGAGAAAGAGAAAGGATTTTAAAAGTGGCTGGGTATACAGCTCATAGGCACAAGAGTTTGCCTGGCAAGTGCAAGGTTCTGAATTTGACTCCTGATACCAGAAAAGAAAAAAAAGTAGACAATAACAGATTATTCAGGATGGGGGGTGGTGTACGGGGAGATAAACACAATCTCAACAACGAAGGAGAGATGCACAGTATGAAGAGGATGAGATAAGTAACTTGTGGGATGCAAGCAAAGGAAGCAGATATCTTAGTCACCCAGTGGAGCCAGAAAGTTCATGTGGCCTTTTTCCAAGGACGTGGCCACCAAATAAGAATCAGTTAATGACGAGACAGAAGGTGAGCAAAGGTACTATTGTGCACGTCACAAAGAGAATAAAGGACAAAAATTGAAGGCAAGCTATAAAGAGTATCAAGAAATTCTTAAAAACTAAAAGTAATCTGAAGCACAAAACTTACAGTTAATGCTACCCAATGTCATGATGGCCAAGAACACTGTGGTTTCCTGAGTTAGCAAATGTCATATAGCAAAACTTTAAATGGAACACATTATTTTTTTCCAATCTCCCCCCATCATAGTATAATTTTTTCAGTTCAATTATTTGTTGGGCGGGGAAGAAGAAAGACATAGAACATGGTGCATAATGGTAATTATGTTGGTAGTATTTTTAGAATGATAAATTTTGCCTATAAATTTGGAAAAAGCCCATTAGTTGCCAAGAAGAAAAAGAAATAAATTTCCAAGAACATACAATTTCCTTCAGAGAAGTTTCGAAACAGAAAGTCTAATTTACATAAAGAGTTATAGAGAAAGTAGTTGAAAAGTCCATTCATACCGTTTTTATTCCACTTACATCCACTTAATACATATGTTCTTAACAATTATACTGTTCATGAAAAATTTAAGACATTAAATAAAGCTACCCATCATCTTAAATTACTATCCTGTTAATCAGTTTTATAGCATATGCACGTTAAGAAAGTATCTAAAAAAATCACAAAAGTAAAAACCCCTAAAAAAGTTAAATATGTGTTTTTTTATGTTTGTTTACAGCTATACTTGATGTACATGAAATAATGAATATCAAGCAATTCATTTTGCTGCATCTTTACTTTTACATTTGTTCTTAGGTTGCCTGAAAACATTTAAATAAAAATAAAATGTGTAACAAAAATAATGAAAGCAAACAGTAGGTGATTTTATCAATAATGGAATGTGAACCATTTCTGCCCACAGCCAAAGTAAAAGGGTGAGCACAGTGGGTAAAGCAACACCCCTGCAGCTGCAGTCATAGGTGTGCACGCTGAGGCTGCTTGCTGGAAATGTGTGCAGAGCTCCAGGCCTTGGAGGTGCTCCAGATCTTATAACACCCACAATTACTACACCTGTGTCTGGAACCAATGATTCCTTTTTTTCCACACCAGGACAAACCTATATGTGGAGAGTTTTCTTCGCTTAGACAAGGTAGCAGTTTTAACAATGACCCTTGTGAAGCCACAATGTACCAAGAGTACTATCCAAGCTACTGCAACTTGTATAAAAATTCCACTTCCCTAGATTGGGCATCTAAAAACAAAACCAGAAAACAACTTCTTAAACATTAACTAGCTCTATGCCCCTAACATTAAACATAAAACTACATGGGAAATATAGAAATTCAAATAGAGGTAATATAACCCTGTCATAGATTATCAACAAATATCCATTTGTTGGACAGTATAGATGACAAATGGTTTATTGTATAAATTTTAAAATGTGGCAGACAAAGGTTGGAAGGTCAGTTAATTTTCCCTTCTTTCTCCTGCTTTGGCTTCATCTCCTTAAGTATCTGATGTCCACAATGTCAAGTTGTCTCTCAATAATGGCATTATTAGCATGCTGTCCTTGTATAACTCTTCATTTAATGAATCAGGTTCAGAAATGGCTTTATCAAAAGCTGACTTTTCCAGAGAAGGATTTTTCTTGGGAGTTCAGAATCTTGAAATAGAACACGAAGAAGTTGAGGGCCAGACTCAATCTGATAAAATGCATTGGTTGCATTTCTTTTTCCTGATTTCAAAGCTTCTTGATGTGCTTGTTGTGAATGATCCACAGTCCTTTTCTTGTCATCATCAGCAGTAAGCTCGGCCAAGTAACAGTAGTAGTCTATTTATGTTCTTTTATTTTCAAATAAAAGATTTTGCTCTCTGCTTGTGAAGCAGTGAGAAACAAGAACTTTTCCATAGGAGACAGTCCATCACTGCAGATAACCCTTAGCTCAGTCTCAATTTTCTCTCTGTATTCTTGAGCCATCTGATGCTTTTTCTCAGCACCTTCTGTCTTTTGTTAGTTATTTGACACAGCCCTTCAAGATGAACTACAAGCTCCTACATTTTTATAAGCAATGGAGACAAGATTTCTCTCCTCATTAAGTAATTCAGTGCTTTGTGCAGTGACGGACTTCACGCAGGCTGCCGTGCTCAGCATTCTCAGCCAGTTTGGCCTTTTGCACCAGTTCATTTGTATCCACGCCTGCGGGTGGCAGTGGACAGAATGGCACAGTGGTCTCTTGCATTTCTGTTTTTTAAAATGCGCTTGAATTGCTTTTTCTCAATGAAGTTGAGGAGCAGTGCTTTATCTGTCTTTTGGAGGGATGTGAATTTTTAAAAATGTTCTGGGCCACCACAGGTAACACATGTTAGAGACTGCAGAACCCTGAACAGCCTGAGTATCCAAAAGCTGTCCTTTCTGTCTATTAATCTACACACTAGAGTGGCTTTGAACCATTTTACAATTTTTTGTCTCATTGTTAGAAGCACTAACTTTAACAAATAGTCCCATGATCCAGTCTCAGCCATTGCTGCTATCAACAATTTTTTCCTCTTCCAACGTAGATTTATTTTCCTTCATTTCTGACCGCATTATTGATTGCCTAGGACTAGTTGAAGCAAGGCAACACAGCCATTCTGCCATTCATGCTTAATGGCTGGGCCTAAAAATAATGTAAGAGGATCTGGTAATATTTAAGGAAACTCACTGACTACTCCATGGACAAAAGCTTCTCAGAGAAGCAATAAAAAGAACCATTTTCCTTTAGACTTGATATTTTGGTGAAGTAGAACAGAAGTCACTTCAATCTCCTGATACAAAAAAGAGATGCTGCTCAGAAGTGGGGTTGCCACATTGGAGTTAAGTTCAGAAATAGATCAGATAATATAATTTGTTGTAAATAAGTAAGGGAATGGGGCTGAAAGAAGGAGAAGGGAATAGGAAAACAGAGGAATCAAGATATATCAAGTGGAAGTACAAATTCCCTAGGATGAATGTGATCACTATGTATATCTAAACTGTACAGATAAACTCAACAAAATAAATAAATACATAAATACAACTTAAGTTCTACCTAAAGCACAAGAGATTTTTTTTTAATAATCAAGAAATTTTCCTTGTTGGCAAATACCATGGTGAATTTTAAATTTTGGTGTTTATTCATCCAATAGTATAGATTGTTTTATATGCTAACATATATCACACACTTAGCCCTCAGTTTCTTCTTCCATAAAGCAGCATTATGTGAATGCTAAGAGCTAAGCTATATAGTTTGAGGTCCTTCTAAATCAGGCACTAACCTTCTGATTTTTGATGGGTTTTATGTAACAGGACATTTTGTGTAATTATTTTGTCACTATTCACTTCAACAAGTCTATGTTCCATGTTTCCATTTTAGCCCTGGAAAACATGTATTTCTTCTATGTTCTCTCTCTATTATCTCTTTTCTATGGAGTGTCCACCAATAATATATCATGTATTTTTTTTTGTCCTGTCAATGTTTTCAAATGAAATTTCATTTCTACTGAAAGTATTGTAAAATCATTATTTAAAATGAATAGCTTTATCTTTCAAACATTTTCTTCATTCTGTTCTATATCAGCTTAATTAAATTAGATGCTTAATTGTTGTTGAGGGCTGGTATAAAGTTCATTCTTGAATTATATTCAGCTCATATAATTGTAAATCTGAAGAAATAGAGCTTTAGATTTGTCCTCCTTGGATCACTATAGAAGATCGAATTTTCCTGATATCTTTTTATTCATTTAGATTAAAGTGTGATGAAGTTTGCCTTTTCAAATTAAGAGGAAAGAGATTTCATAAAATGAAACTTTATTCTCTCGAATAAAATTAAAGTTCCCTGAATGATGTAAAGACAAACATGTGGTCAGCGCAGGTGGATTATGAGCCAGGCTTTGCCAATAATCTTCAGTGTAAGAGCATTTATTTTACCTAGGTCTCAGTTTTTCTGCTGTTTGAAGCCAAGCAATCCATAGAAACCTTCTCAGAATTTACAATCTATGCATAAACACTAGTGTGAGTTTGGATTATAATTTACCCTCCTAATGAATGAAAGTAGATATACTCTCAGTATCTAAAGAAATATAGGTGTCATATGACCCAGCCTCATATGTCATACCTTGATTTCACTATATTCCCTCTTGTACCATTTGACAAGAAGGTGTATGTTTCTCTCGAGTCACATGGAAACTTGTGGAAAATAAGAAACTGAAATTAGTCATAAGACCTGGGTTTGATTTATTTTGCTACTTACAAGATTTGTGAATTTTGGCATTCTGTCCTACTACCTGGATCTAACTCATTCTGTTTCCTAATCTAGTAAAATACAGAACACAAAATCCAACCAAAACTCTATCCTTATAATGAAGACTGTGCTCTTTCAGTGATAAAATATAAATATGATAATTTATTGTGGAACTAGAGAAAATTGTGTTTCAGTATTATGCTTGGTAGAGCTTTAATGTTGGATGATCAACATAAACAAAGAGAGAAGATAAAAGAGAGTATGTGTTTTTGCACTTTAAAGGCACTTATTCTGTTCATGGTATCTTTCTATTGTCCTATCATGGAATAGAACTGGAGCCATCACCTGGCCAGTACTTCCCTTTCTTGGAGGCCAAGATTAGCTCTTTATCTTGGAAATATTTGTGTTCATTTTGAATATTTCTGTGTATTTTCCTTAGTAGGAAACACATGTAATCTCAATGCCTTTGTCCATAATCAGCATCAATCAAAATCCTTTAAAAATATGTTCAGCCCATAAGTCTAATTTCCTGTCCTAAAGGTTTTTAAATTTCTTTTCCAGCCTGTAGCTTTCCTACGCTTTAAAGAGAGACTAAAAGCTATTTTTTCAAATGATATTTTTGTACTACACAAATCATTTGTACTCCCATTCCTTCTGTGCACACAGAAAGCACTCTGGTAAATGACTGGAATTGCTCTTTTTGTGTTAACTTGAGCACAAACTTATTGGAATCAAATTATCAGCCCCCAAACACCCACTGGGAGTTACCACAGGCCACTGATGTAAATGAGTTGTTGCATCTCAATGTGTAAATACATTTAGATATGAAAGGGAAAACTATTTCAGAAATTGCCCTTACTTCTCTCATATGTTTTACAGCTGCTAACTAATTTGCTTGTCTTAATATTAAAAGTGTCATCTGATATTATACAAAAATCTTGTTCACTTATTACATAAAAAGACAGAGAAAACAGTGAAAATTGTAATTATAATTGGCATATAATTTAGTTTGAAGCTGTGATCCTAGGTATGAAAAAGGAAATTCTGCCAATAGATAAATGTAGTAAAATTTGTATAAGTTATAATTATTACATGTCATTGTTTCTATGATATTGACTGATGTTGAAAATAGTCAGGGCTCTTTTAAATAGTGAAGTGTTTACCCAGTTACCAGCAACAGCCTGAGAAACTTAATTGAAAGCAGCTGATGCTGTGATAATGCCAGGCCTCAGTTTAAATGTCAGCGAGAAAAGAGTCATTTGTTGGTGTCTTAGTTACTTTCTCATCATTAAAACACGATACTGAACACTTGAAACTTAAAGAAAAGGGGTTCATTTTGGCTCACAATTTGAAGAGGTTTCAGCCTCCCAGCACACGAACTTTTGGAGGACATTTTAGATCTAAAACATAACAGTTGGTGTGGTTGTTTTTCAGAGAGAAATTTTACTTCAAGAAAAAGAAATTGCTTCAAAAGAGAACACAAGTAATATATATCTCTAAAGATGAGTGGGAGAATTGGTTACAGACAGGCAACTCAGATAGGCAAGCAAGTCATGGACTAGGTTAAAAGGAAATATTGTGTATTGATATAATCAGAATAACATAGGTATTATATATTCACTTTCAAATGTTAGATTACATTCTTAAACATAAGCCAAACATGTACTAAGTTAGCGCAAATGTTAGACTTTGATCTAAAAACTCCACAGTGTAATAATTGACATGAAAAATCAACAACTGTAAGTTCTAGGGTTCAATATTTTATCTACTATTGATAGAACAAGAGAAACTGTACATAAATCTTCAAAGAGTAGAAAAATTAAAACAAAAAATTATACTTTGATGAATTTATACTAAATGTGTAGGGAGGGTGGCAAATGTCTATCAGCAGATAATCTCTAAAACTGGGATATCAAGAAGTAACCATGAAAACATATTATTCAGCAAAATAGACTATTCCATTTGTCTTAGTTACTTATCTCATTGCTAAGTCAAAATACCTCACACCCAAGGATAAAGGAGGAAAAGTTTATTTAGCTAACAGTTTGTAGACATTTCTGTCCATAATCAGTTGGCTCCAAGACAGGGTGGCATGGCAGACAGGCATGGCAGAGTAGAAACAGTTCACGGCTAGCAGAAGATAGCAAAGCAACAAGGGTTCTTTGTATGCTTTACACCTTCTACAAGATACTTAGGGCAAGTAGCACTCATGTCCTTAATCCTAGTGCTCTTGATCCTAGCAAAGCATCATGAATCAGGTCCAGTGTCACACACTCTAGATCCAGCCACCTCAGGAAAAGCCCTGCCTATGACCACATGAGGCTTTGAGGGGACATCTAAATAAAAACCACTGCAAAATTAAAGGAATTGAAAATGGTTTACCTTTGGAGCATATTTGGGCACTGGAAGAGATAGAACTGGTAAGTTTTATTATTATAAATATTTATATGATATATCTTACAATACAGTGTTGGCATTATTAGAATGTTTTTATTTTTTGTATTTTATATTATCACCAAAAATACACATATTAGTAAACTATATATATTTGTACATTTAAATATAGCTATATAAATATACTTATGTTCTTTTCTTTACCAACAAACATTGTGTAGTATTTGTGAAATTCATCCATTGTTACACATGATTTTAAAACTTGCTTCCATTTTGTCTATTAAATCAATTTTCCAAAATTTCTGTTCTGTTGGTGAATGACATTTTTAGTTTTTCTTGATCTAAAACTTTTAATTACAATTGTCATAAACAGTTTGCTTCTTTATGCAAATAAATGTGTTTATGTGAGAAGTAGAAATGCTGGGTAATAATATATACATGTTTTCCCTATTTTCAAATATTATTGCCCAAAATATTTTCACTGATTAATTTTACTAGTTAATATAATACAGTACAAATTTTTAGAACTTATTTATTCTAAAAAGCAAACTTATGCAGGTCACATAATTTTCCAATAACCTCCTTGATTTCTGTTTGCTCTGGTATGTCTCTCTGTGATTTCCTAATATAGTTTATACAATGTATGTCTTGCTTAAGAAATCTTTTTTTTTTTAACTCAGGCAACATATTCTTCTGTATTTTTATAAACAGTTTTTAATTTTTGCCTTTCACTTATTTGGGTTTGATATTTTGTATGTGACTTTAATAAAGATCCAATTAGATTTTTCTCCCATAGTGAGTGCTTATTTCTAGCCATAAGAATTTATAATACCTAGTGTTATGTTTCATGACTTCATGTATGGATTGATTTGTTTTGTGTGTGTCTAAACTGTTCAATTTTTTTCTGTTTGTATATCTCTATGCTAACAGCATAATTATTTATCACTATAAATTTACAATAAAATCTGATATCTCATATAACTCTCATTGGTTTTATTTTGAATTGTCTGGCTAGTCTTAACTGTTTTCTACATATATTTTAAAATAAGCTTTCTATATTCCTCAATACCTCTGTTGGAATGTGTATTAAAGACTTACTGAATTTATAAACTTATTATGAGAATATTGACAATCTAAAATATTTATTTATTTTCCTGTTTATGATCATGGCTTATCTCTTCATTTATTTAAATCCTTTAAGATATCAGTAGATAATGTTTTAAAACATTTTCCATAAATTTATGGGCATTGTACTTTATTCATTGGCATAAATATGTTCTGTAAACTTGCTGTACTTACTATGTAGAAAATATGTATCAATGACAAGTGACAATTTTTTCTTTCATAATAGTTCTTATAAATTTTGTTTTATCTTCATAAATTAATGTTGTATCCATAACATTTGAAATTCCATTAAAGTGCTATGTGAAAGAAGGTATGATAGAAGCATATTAGATTTTCTGTTGGATTTACTAGCAGATTGTTTGAAGAGATGTACTTTGTCAAGTTAAAAAATAAAATTCTAATTTTAAATATTTTTCTAGAAGCTTGTTATTATTTTAAATTGAATAGATTTTGAACTTGACAGAAGTCTTATTATCTTTAGCTGATAAATTGCATTAATATATTTTTTTCATTTATGATATGAAGTAATTTATGTAGAAAACAACGTACATAAGGTACATATATCACTAATGTTAGAAATATCAGGGTACTCAAATTAAGAAACAATATAATACCAGTAATTTTGAAATAATCACTTGCTTCCCTGTCTTTCTAAAATGTACAACTTACATGATAATTATTCCTTTGTTTTTCTTTACAGGTTTATGTTGTATGTATCTTCACGGTATCTGTGTATCTTCATTATATATGCAGACACACATATAGAAACAAATAATTAGGTCTTCCCATTTAAATATATAAGTATGCATAATTTAGGGAAAACTATTTTTCTTAAGAATGATACTTGAAATATTAATTTATGTTGATTATCGCAGCTGTAATTTATTAATTGACAATATTTTTGTCTCCATTTTTAATGAATCTTCCATAACCAATTTATCTATTGCAATACTGATGAATTTTTAGGTTGTGTTCTCTTTTTATTATTAACAGTGCTGTCAGGCTCCCAGTGAATATATTTATTTATGTATTAAGTATATGCCTGAGTAGAATTATTAGTTTGTAGAGTAGCACATTTGCACCGTGGTTTAGCATTGCACTCCCTGAATAGTAATGCATACTTTCCCATATCCATATTTTTTTATCAATGGTCTTCCTTGATATATCTGTTGTTGACTACGCTTCCATTTCTCCTTCCTTTCTCCTTGTCCTTCTTTCCATCTCTCCCTCTCTCTTATTTTTCTTTACTCTCTTTCTCTGTAGAGATTTTGTTTTATGTACTCAGGTTGCTAATATTCTTTCTAGTACTTATCCTAATTCTTTTATTCTGTGATTCTGATATCTAGGATCTCACTAAAATATATGGTACAAAAATCCTTACTTTGTTCATAATTAATACCAAAGTAATATTACTGTTTCATTATTGACAATGTTTTTGGTGGCAGTTATATTTCATTAATAATATATATTTCTGTTCCTAGTTTAAGTCTGAGCGCCACTGAATACTTTTTCTTTACACCCTTTTAAGGTTTCATGTTTAGTTGTCACTAATATATCAATGTATTACTTATCCTAATTTTGTTATTCTAAATTTAAACAACTTATGAATTCCTGAGATATCCAGCTTGGTTATGATTTACTGTCTGTAATTCATTTTCATTTTCATTGCTATGAAGGTTTTTGTTGCAAGTGTACAAATTTCATAATGGGCTTGCCTTGCAAACTTTCCCTTTCATACTGTCCTTTGCTGATAGCAAAATATTCTACTGTCATATAATGAATGTAGGTGAACTCCCTTTATTTTCTCTTTTCTGCAAAAATATATTGAATTGGAGTCATGCATTCCATCAATATTTAATAGAATTACTAATCAATTTTTCAGATTTTTTTTAAATTTGTGGTTGAGTGGTATTTTAATGATGGTATTCAAGCATTTTGTTTTACATTTTCACAGGGCAAAGTTTTATAATTTTCTATTATTCTAGAGTTTACCCATTTCACCCATGTGGTAACTATACTTTGCTAATTTTTCTTATCATTGTATTATGGCACTAATCTTTGTTGAATTTACATTTGTTAGCCTTTTTTACATGTATGCTGTTTAAGGACTTTTTCCCTTTTGTATTCATCTTGTTAAGGGTTAGTGAAATTTAAGAATCATTTCAAAGAACAAAATGTAGCTTTGTTAAATTTCTTTTACATTTTCATCTTGATTTTTGCCTTCACTGTTCCCTTTTTATATATTTCAAAGGGTTTTATTCATTTTTTTCTTGTTCTTGTTCCTTTTTTATGATTTCTCAAGTTAGAAAATTAGCTTATTACTTTTTATTTACAAATAAAGTCTGTAGATTTTCCTAGGTGATAGACTAGATGGAATTTGGAAGTGATTATAGGAGCAATTGTAATTCAGTAAAAAGTTTTATGCATAAGAATGATATGTATAGATTTAATTTTCAAAATAATAAATACAGGGAATGGTTTGGAGGATTCAGACTCAGAGAACCTTGTTAGTGGATTATTTCAGGATTCTATATTAGCAATTACAATGATTTCATGTAGAAGGTGATGCTGGTGAAGAGGAGAATAGTAGATGGATTAAAGAAATATTTGAGCTGATGCTGCTGAGCTTCTAGATGGGTTTGATTGGTATTCATTACTGACACTTCTCAGATGTGTCCTGCTCAGTAAGACAATGGTAATGTGCTTCCATAATTATTAAATTCCTTAACATTTATTGATTGAGTGACTGGAAAATTACCAAGATAGTGAGGCCCAGACAGTCCCCTTTCCTCGTATTTACTCTACCTATTTAAAACACTGCATAAAAACAATACTAGTCAATTCTTTTATTTAATGAATGTCTGTATTTATTATGCCCAGTACCTTCTTCCTCCAGGTGACCTCTTCCTGGAGAAGTGAATATCAAAACACAAGCACGATAAAATTAAATGACAGAACTGACTGCTCCATTTTCATCTTTGATATCATTTTATGCCTATTTTATTGTCTTTAAAGGACACACTAGATGTATGTAAAACTGAAAACCATGTAAATCTTATTGAGTTCTTATAATAAATTCTTGCTAATCGAATCTTGTGAACCATCAAAATACCTTTGCCTAAGGTCACACAGTGAATGTTTTTGGAATATCCTATTTATCATAAAGCATTTACTTTATTCTGTAATTGTTGAATGCCGGCTTTAATAAAAGTGTGTCTCATTACTTCTCAAGCAATTAGCTAACCCTTTATATATCAACGTAACCTCAAATTAAATGCCACTGACTAAAGGATTGGCCCTTATTTTCTCTTTTTCCTTTATGTTGGGCTGCAATAAAGCTCTTTTATTGGAAACTTGGAAAGGAGCTGATGGAAATGTGTTACAAGGTCACAGCAACACTGGCCAATGATCATTTGGTTTCTAAGTTCAGGGCACTCATTGTGGATCCAGGGATTTATATCTTTGTTGTACCAAGTGACAGAATTTCATTAGTTGTTTTTACAGTTGTGTCTAAATCTAGTGTGATGTTAATTTCGATTGTCAACTTGATTGGGTTAAGGGCTGCCTAGCAGACAAACAAAGCTTATGTCTTAGTTACTTTTCTCTTATTGCTTTAAACTTCTCTAAACAGTTGTCTTACATCTTTTATTTGTCTTTTTATTATTTTTTGTGGAGTTGATGTGATATTATATAATCTATCGTATTCAGAAATGATAATCTCTTGCTCAGTTTTCAATCAGATGAAGTAAGATTGGGAACATATTTTTGTCTGGATAACACTAGATGATGCCTTTATTACACATGCACAACATTTCTATATACTATATTTCCTTGGGGATAACTTCTTGCATCACTACTTTATCTATAACAAATCATTTGTTTTGTTAAGCAATATTGCAAGATTCTAGAGGCTTTCATGTCTAATCTATGTGGCAAATATGCATTATACCATGTAGAATGTGTAAACTATTTTTCTTAAAGCAGATTATAAAACAAATTTAACATAATATTTTTATACCTAACTTAATACGGTTTACTTTTGGAACTCACAAATGTGTTTTCAAAGAGTTTTATAATTTCTTTTGCAAAGAATTGCATAGCTTTCAGAATAGAAAAATCTATCACGTGTCTAATTACTCCTGAAGACTTCATATGCCTTTCTCTACTTGTTAAATTTCTACATAAACCATTCACTCTCAAAACCTGATAGGTTCACTGTTGTTAAAATGTGGTTCATTTCCTACATTCATGCCTTGACTTATACCATAACTTGTAGGAATACAGTGCTTATATTCCATTTCCCATGACAATCATTGAAATCCTAAAGTCTGAATAAATACCAGATTAAATAACATACCTGTTATAATTGTTAGTATAACTAGTATCCCTTTGAAAGAGAATGATCTATAGTTCCATGTAATTCATGTAAACTTTCTGTAGCACAATGTCTTGCCTCACTCTCACTGTGTGTCTACACTATTTCACACATTGTTGTAATTTCCTGGAAGGCAAGAACTAGTTTGCATTCCGCACAGCTTGTGAGCTTTGTATGTGGTAACTTCATTCCATTGTAACGAAGTAAGACTATGAGAGTTAGAGATGTTTAGAATTAGACATGAACACCATGCCATATTGATAACTTTTTTACATATTACAGAATTCTACTGTATTTTAGCAATTCTTTGTAAGGATTAAGGAAAATACAAATTGCTTTAAGTGTTAAAATACAAACAACATAAATATTGCATATATCATAAACTTTTGGATTCCCAGAATATTTATGAAAATAATTTGAAATTAGGTCTTTCTATAACCTTCCTCATACTCAATGTGAAAAGCCATATCCCTTTTTCTGTTTTTTTTCTTTTGATTATTATGTCCTGGTTCTCCCCACTCTCATCACTCAGTTGAGAAGGTAAACTCTAAAAACATCAAAAAATGCTTAAAAACTTATGGAAGGCTATAAAATCTATGTGACATTTTGCAAGATAATTATTTAAAGCTTCAAGCTGTTATCTTGAAAATGTATAAAATGCATCCAAGGATAGAAATAAGCAAGTGTCTACAGTGTTTTGGCTTGACAAACATTTATTTTTTAATGACAACCCATTTCTATTTTTAATGGCACTTATTTTTATAAACATAACGATCAGTCCTATCAAGGACATATACCAAATACAGAACGTTTCTCCCAAAGCTAGCAAATTGCATCTCTGTCATGCAAGTCATTTTGTTCATACAACAATATGTGATGGAGTCCTGTTAAATATCACAGGTCCTATTTGATTCTTTTTACAAATTTTCCCAACAGCCAATCTTCACTCAGGCTTCACTGAATTTGTTTAAATATTATTATTCTTTTTCTGTAACTTGTAGTAGAACCATTTACAAAAACTCAACTTTAAGAATTTTCTGACAATTTTCCAGTTCAGAAGGAAACTCAGCTTTCTCTTGTGTTTGCTGTGTCATACCCAAAGTGCATAAAATAGTAGCTGATTGTCAGTTAAGGAATTAAATGGAATTCAGAGATACCCAGGAGATGTGATGTATAATCAACATCACATCTGTTGAATGTTTTTATAGTTAAGTTTTAACTCTAAGTATTCTTAATAAAGAACTACAGGAAGCCTGAGGAGTCATAGGAATCCCAAAATCCAGATTTATTCATTGTTTAAGTAGTAATGACTTATTAAAAAATTAGGACACCTTAGTACCAGAAGCTATAGATATGCTTGAAAAGAAGTTTATCCCTCTAGGTAACCTAACAAATCTTTAAAATTTTCTTTAAAAAGTATTCCAATCTATGTTTTTTATTACTGCTAACATATTTATCTAAGTTTACATATATTTTTGTGTCATAATTTTTACTAATATTAAATAATTGTGTATTTTTAATAAATAAGATGATACTCATAGTCTACTCTTTGTTTTATGAAGAATAGTATCAAAATAAGCTATAACTTCTTTCCTTTTTTAAAGTTGTATTTATAGATAATAGTTTAATTTCAACCGACATCTATGAGCCATCTATTTAAAATATAAAATTTTATGAGTTTTGTGAGTTGTACTAACTGAAACCATGGTCACAAGACTCAAGACATTTCAATCACTCCCAAAAGAATCTTCAAGCCTTCTTGCAACCCCTGATCTTATGTCACTGTAGATTACTTTGTACATTTTAACGTTTTTAAAAAAACAGATAATACAGCATTTCCTGTTTTTTGCTGGCATCTTTCCACTTAGTAAGGAGAATTTGAGATTCAATTTTAGGTTTGTTATGTA
The DNA here is from genome assembly GCA_004027455.1 of Hydrochoerus hydrochaeris. NCBI lineage: Eukaryota > Metazoa > Chordata > Mammalia > Rodentia > Hydrochaeridae > Hydrochoerus > Hydrochoerus hydrochaeris. Next base: position 104,611 of record PVLA01005225.1, on the reverse strand, counting down.
TTGGATATTCATTGATTTTTATTCCTATCATTCTATAGGTTTTTGTTTTTAATTAGCTAATATCATGCTAGTAAAATGGGTTATTTCCTATTTTTGGTTATTGTAAGTCAAACTGCTATGAACATTCATGTATAAAACATATGTCTATGCAGAGACATATGTTTTATTTCCCTGAGTAAATTTTGGAGGTATGATGTCTCAGTCATATGCCAGGTATGTATTTAAGTTTTTACAAAAATTTTCAATAGTTTTCCAAGGATATCAAAACATTTTTTATTTTCTTTAGTGATATATGAATATTTTGACCTGAATTTAATATTATGTTTGTATGTGTCTTTCTGTATTTAGTTTTATTCTATTTAGTATGCAATATCATCTTATTATTTTATGTTATTTCCTGATATCTTGTGATGTACATATCATGTGTTTATTTGCCATCCATAAATACCTTTTTGTGAAAAATCTATTTAAAATTTTTTGCCCATTTTTATCGGGTTGTTTGTCGCCTTCACAGTAAGTGATAAGAGTTCTGTGTATTCTCAGCACCTGTCTGTTATCAGATATATAGTTTATGAATATTCTTCCCCAGTTTAGCTTACATTTTTATTTTCTTAGTCAAATATTTAAAAGATTAATTTTTTAAAATTTGATAAGTTTAAAATGACACTTTTATAGTTTCTGCTTCTAGTGTTTTCAGAAATCCTTCCTAAGATAATTAATCTACTTTTGATTATTTCCTTTATAGTGCTCTGATTTTAGCTTTTGAATTTTATCTGAAAATTTTAGTGGAAATTGTTACTAGATATTAGATAAGTGGCCTTTCTCCATCTTGGAAGCTTATCTTCCAATAGTATTTCAAGACACTAAAAATAATTGGGAAAGAAATGTACTTAGCTAAGGAAATATTTGTTCTTAACTATTTAAGGACAGTTTAACTGAGAGAATGGAATTTATAGATGTTGTAGAATTATCTAGAAATAATCTGAGTATATGGGAATTAGTGTATAATAAATGTATGGATTTGGACTCATTTTCATAGCATCCCTTCTCTTCTTCACTTCATCTGAATTACTGATCATCTAAAAAGAGCTGATTATTTTTCATGCCCAGTCTATATACTCTGTATGTCATGCATTAAGTATTAAGTATTCTTTTTCTAGATTACCCAGCACTAAAACTACCAACCTATATAAAAGCTCAGAGAGGGTAGTAAAGATGAATATTTCTCCCATGCAGGACTGCATTTCAGTACAAGGGATTGCCATGTACACTAAACCAAACAGTGATGGGGGCTGGGAAGCAAGGTCAATGGCTACCTTACTGTGAGACATTGACAGAATTTGGATCAAAACTTAGGTGTATGCTCATGAATCTAGCTCACTCTAGGGAACTTCAGAGACTGTTATTTCTAAGGTAGACAGAAAGATTTCATGTGGGTAGATACCAGTCCTAAGAGACTCTTGCATGTTCCAACAGAATCACTGTATTAAAAATGGATTTCTTGACTTTCTATCATTTTGACATGAAGGATATGAATTTATAAGATAGAGTTTCAAATATTTGGAATCTTGCTCAATTTAACACTGTGTGTGTGTGTGTGTGTGTTGTTTGGGGGAGCAGGATTTGCTATTGTGACACACAGAAGGACAATGATAAGAATATTAGTTTGATCAGTTTTCTGGTGCATTACTCTGCCCACTATCCAAAATGTTTACACAGACTCTAGAAAGTTAACTGTTGGTCTCAACATGAACCAGTTTTGAGTGAAAGGTAGTGGGAGCAAGTGTGCTTTGTGTTAGAAAATTTCACTGTTTTCTTCCAGGATAGTTTTGATCACAGGATCAGATGCCTTAGAAATGAAGTGAGGAGCGAGTTGTAATGTACATTGTTGAAGGATCTGAATTCTGGGCCTTTTACTACAATTCACACTTTCATGTAGGAGCAGGAGTAATTGATATGAAGCTTACATCAGTGTTTCTTAAATTTTAGCATAGTTTTGAGTCACCTGTTAAGTTCCCCAACGTTGCATTGTCCCACACTCTGTGCCTGATTTTGTAAGTCTAGAATGAGGTCTGAGAATTTTCATTTCTAGCAAGTTCCTACACTCAGAGCACCCAACAATTAGAAGCACAAGTGTTAGAACTCCAAATGTGGTGTTCAGGCTGGAGATATGAGATGACAATCATAGTAACTATTTTTATGTGCCTCTGTGCAAAAGCTATTCAGAGCTTTACAAGTCTCATCTTTGTGAAACTTTTAATTCACTCTTCATTAGTTTAGCTGATAGTCCTAGAAAACAGAGTTTGAATAAAATCTTATTGGCTTATGTTATCAGGAAACGCAAACGCAGTGAAGAAATGAAAGAATGATACAGATAGAAGAAAAAACAAGCATAAGGTGGGTATTATTAAGCTTGATCCTCAGGACAGATGACAAGCACAGGACACTGTTTTCTATCTATTTCAGGGCTTACATTAAGGACAGAAATAGAGTAAAATGTATCTGACAAATCATATACCCCTCAGGAGTATACTCCCTTCCACGCACCGATTTAACAGTATGTACCAGGTAAGTGTAATGTTCTCAATATATCATGTAAAAGCTCTGGGATCGCAAGAGAAGCATTCAGTAGACCCTCCGGGGAGAACTCTAGACTCTCCAGGAGCAACCCTTCAGCTAAACAATAGCTCTAAGTTTTTCCCCGTCCGAAGTGAACTGGAACCACACAGAAGCCGGAGCAAAGTAGGGCCCCAGTGTCAGTAGCTAACAGGAGAATTTAAAATTAGCATAAAAAGTCTGAATCTTTGTGGATGCTTTGCAATATTTGGATCTGCATTACAGCTATAATGGGGACACAATATATAATTGTTTAATGGTCCCTTAAGTTTTGCTTAACTACTATAATATTTCCTAAACCATCTTGGTATCTTGAACAGGCTGGTTTTGAACTCCTGGACTCAAGTGAACCTCCTGCTTCAGCCTCCAGAGTAGCTGGGGCTATGGGTATATGCCACTGTAGCTGGCCAACTAGTATAATTTTTTAAAATATGATTTTATTAACAGTGGCTTCTCAAAACAATTTCCCAGTTTTCATCCAAGGAAGGAGATACGTGTTTGCTTGAAGATGGTGGCCAGTCTGTCTTTGAAAAGATTGAATACAGGTGATTTGGTGGAACAAGATAGAATCTTTATTGGTCCTGACTACATGGATGATAATATTCACCATTCCCTTTCTGAACTGCAGTTTTCTCTTACTCTCAGTCAAGCTGGTTTGAAGTAGCAGATTCACCTCACAATGAGCTTGGGGAACCCCTAGGGTCACTGCCACTACCAGTTAATAGCAAAGTTGGAGCACAGTGATGAACAACAGCAATGAATCTAGAAGTCATCCTGGAATTCTTTTCTCCTATCATTTGGGGGGTACTCATTAGCCATATTTTAGAAGAGGCTTCAGAAAAATGATATGGAATTCTGGGTAATCTATTCATATGATTTAATCATACACTCTGGAGTTGCTTAAATGTGTTGCTGGATGGATAGCATGGCTTGCTACCAGATCTTTTGATATGAGACATCTGTAATACTCATTTTGAAGGAAATTTTTGATATAATTGTCACTTGATATCCTGTACTCTGTCTCTAGCAAATGCACTAGTACAGCTGAAGGTATTAAATGCAATTCAGGGGTTTTCAAAGGAAACAAATACAAGACACATGATTCATAGAATTATTTTATAATAGTCATTCAAGGAGTCAAACTCAAAAAGTGGAGGAAATCTGTCCACACATTGAAGACCCCAAAGAATGCAGCTGAGGGCCTGGATCCCATGACAATATCCTGCGTGAATCCACCCAAAAACCCACAACAATGCAAGTCTGCTTCATGGATATGCACTAGGTCAGCAGTAGAAACTAGAAAGTCTATGCTAACAGGATGAAAGATCTGTACCAGCAGACTGAGGGTTCTGCACTGGAGCCAGGAAGTGACACCCAAAGTAAGGACCAGAACTCCCCACAAAAGTACCACACCCATCCTCAGTGACAACAAAGTTCTGAGCTCCTCTGATGAGAACATCCAAGCTTATTATCAGGAAGCCAGTGTGATAAGCTTCTCCAGGAGATTGAACAGCATACCATCTTCCCTCCAGAGTCAGGAAACAATGCTCAAAGGACCAGAGTTGCCCCAAAGTGAACCGCAGCCATTCTCAATGACAATAAGGCCCTGATTTCCTCTGACAATGAGAACGGCTGAATTCATATCAGAAAAGCCAGCATGAAAAGCTCCTCCAGGAGGACTAACAGCACCAGAACCAACAACACTCCTCTCCAGTTGTCCTTTTTCTGATGTTGGCAGTGATCCTCAGAAGGGCCATTTGTAACCAGCACCACACTGACTCAGTTCATCTGGTTGATACAAGTTGACCACTAGTTCTCAATCCACCACAGTATTATTCAAAGTAGTTTTCTTCTGCAGAAGGCATGGCTTTGTTCCAGAACCTTGTAAGTCCAAACTGATTCTATTATCAATTTGCTAGAAATGCAGCACGATATTCCTATTCTCCACAGAATTATTCAATCTTAGGTCTTGCACCTTGGGAAACTCTGGCCATAACATTCCCTTAGGTTAAATTACAATTGAAATTGACACACTTTTGGGTCACCATAAAGGTGTACAGATAGCTAAATAAGTACCTATATAATTAACTTTAGTATATGATTTAGATTATAGAGCCATTTTTGGTTTTGTTCATTTGATTTGTCTACTAAATTGAAAAGAAAGGTCATAGGGCTTTTCAGAGTCCTACTTTAATAAATAGATCATATTTTCATATACCCTTTACTTTTAAAAAAATAAAACAAGAAATAAACAAACCATCAAAAGCAAAGAAGCCAAATAACAACAGACAATAGCAATATAGGCTTTCAAAGCAAGATGATAGGAATTTAACAGTGGTTGCTGTATTGCATATTGTTATCTTCAAAATAGTTGCTCGAGTTACCAGATATAGACATGCAAGCTAATTTCCCTTTGAGAAGTATCTTTCCCTTTTACTATATCTATTGTAGCTTTTGGATCTTATTTACTTTTTAAGTGTTCTACACTAGTGAGACAATATATTGTGTACACATGCAGGTCTGATTTATTTCATTTATGAAAATGGTTTCTAGTTGCATCCATTTACCTATAAAAGTCTTGAATTTATCTTTCTTTATGGCTGATTCATATTCCATTGTATAAAAATAGCACATCTTTTTATCCATTTTTCAGTTGATGGGCATTTGGGTTGTTCCCAAGATCTGGCTATCACAAATTGTGCAGCAATAAACATGGTGCACATATATCACTGTGGATGATGTTTTCAGTTCATCTGGGAAGATACCCAGAAGAGGAATAGCTGGGTCAAATTGAAGCTCTGATCCTAGTTTTTTGAGGAATTTCTATGCTGATTTCCACAGTGGTTGTATCAGTCTACACTCCCGCCAGTAATGGAGAAAGGTTCCTTTTTCCCCACAGCTCCTGCCCCCACAAAATTTGTTACTTGTTGACCAATATGATGGTCACCATTCTTCCTGGAGTGAAGTGGAATCTTAGTGTTGTTTTAATTTGCATTTCTCAATTGCCCAATCTTGTTGAATATTTTTTCATATATTTATTTGAAATTTATATTTCTTCATCTAAGAAGTGTTTATTCCTCTCAGATGCCCATTTTTGGATTGGGTCTTTGAATTTTGGTGGCCTGATTTTTTTTAATTCTTTCTATGTTCTAGACAGAAGTCCTTTGTCTGAGGAAGAGTTGGCTAAGATTTTTCCCAATTCACGGATTTTCTTTTCACTTTGTTGGACATGCAAAAACTTTTTAATTAGACAAGATCCAAGTTATTGATTATGCAAGATATTTCCCTTGCATTTTAGTTTCTGTTTAAGAACTCTCTACCTACCTCTCTGTCTTCAAGATTTTTTTACATACTTTGTCTTCCAGCAACTTTAGTGTTTTTATTTTAATATTTAGATCTTTGATTCCTTTTGACATTAGTTTAGTGCATGGTGATAGACATAGGTCTAGTTTTAGTTTTTAGCATATGAGAAACCAATTTTTCTAACCCTATTTATTAAAGAGGCTGTCTTTATGCTGGTGGACATGTTTGGTCCCTTTGTGAAAGATAAGGTGAAAGAGTGTATTTATATTTGTGGTTGTATCTTCTAATCTATTACATTGATCATCAAGCCTGGATTTTTGTTTTTTTGTTTGTTTGGTTGGTGTTTTTTTTTTTTTTTTTTGCCAGTACCATGCTGATTTACCACTTTGTAATATAATTTCAAGTCAGGAATTTTGATGCTTCCTGCCTTGCCCTTGTTGCCCAGAATTGCCTTTGCTAATTTAGGTCTCTTATGGTTCCAGATGAATTTGAGGAATGATTTATTTAGATCTGTGTAGGGCATTAACAGTATTTTGAATGTAATTGTTTAAATCTGCATAACAATTTTGGGACTATGGCAATTTTCACAATGTTTGTTCTTCCTAACCACAAACAAGTGATGCAAGTGATGTCTTCCCATTTTCTGAAATTCTCTTCAATTTCATCCAGGGAGCCTATGTGTGTCACATAGGGCCAGGGAATGGCCTCCCCACCTAGAGACCCCAACCAGCCAGGGAGCATTAGGGTGCAGTGCTGGACTGGGGAAAGACCTGCTCCAGACACCCCAGATACACACGCTTTAATCAGGATTGATCTTGTGATTTTGTTTGCCCTGGAAAATGTAGGAGAAATTTTGTCATAAGACTTTCAGCCTAATGCTGTCTAAAAACCTTTCATACCAGGTGGGTCACTGTCTGTGTAGTCATAAGTAGAATATTTGCCTAGTCAATGAACAGAATAATGAAACATGATTTTTGTATAAGACACTAAATACTGGGTGTATTTAGGTATACAGCAATCTACAGTGTGTTGTGTTTTGATAATTATGTTAAAATTTTCTTTTATTAGTGTTTTACCTATGTTTCTGATTTATAAAGTTTGATGCCATTTCTAATATCTTCATTGTAACTATTGCTTTATAAAGTAGATTTTTGTCACATCTAATTCCTTTTTGAATGAATTCTATATTACCATTTCATGTAAAGCATAGTTAAATGTGTGAGCTAAATTTAAAATATTTTCCTTTTAAAATTTATTACCACATTAATATTTTTAATGTAGCCTTCAAGTTTTTTTATTATATTGTATCTTATAATTGTATTATATTATAATTTCTATATTTCATTTTCTACTCGATGTTTTCTTTGGTCTTTTAATTTCCTTTGGCACTTAGAAGATTTGCATTTTTATTACCCTGATCCTACACTTTCCTCACTTACTTTATAACAATATTGTCTGTTTTTAGTAGTATCCACCCACCCTTTACAATATGCAGACAGTGGCCTATTTTTTACTTTCCCATTCATTTCTTATATTTTGGAAAAGGTATGTTATTTTTACCTTACCACAACTTTCTTGGACATTTTCAATAAGGAACTATTCTTCCACCCTGCCCTCCCCTCTTTACAACCTAAATATGTGATTAAACACATGTAATGCTACCTCAAAATCACTCTGCCAATGTGACCCTGTCATCTTCTTGTAAGCTCAAGATATTTCTCTCAAGGAAGACTAAATAAAACAGCATTCCTTGACTGCTTGCTTATTTGAGTCTTTCTTACACATTTTTGGGTCTGGTAAATGAACAAAATCCCTGATTCACAATTTATGTCTTTCAGTTTCAACATAACGTTCTACTATTATTTTGCTTTATATGCTGGTATAAGAAATAGGTTAGCGACTGACTTTTGTTGCCTTTGTAATTATTTTTTGCCTAACTACTATAGTATTGAATTTTGTTTTCATCCCTTTTAAATTGGAAAAAATAAAATTAATGTGGCACAAATCTGTCAAGAATATTTCTTAAAGTTAATCATTACTAATCAAATTTAGAAAATAGTTAATGGCTACTTGCAATATATAGAAGTTGTAATCTTTAAATTATATATCTTAAATTGTAGTCTTTATATGTATATAAAGTTGTTGCTGTTTTTTTTTTCTTTTTTGAAAACTCTGTACATATGTTGGACTTTTGTTTATCTGTTCCACCATATTTCAGTAATTTTTTTTTGTTTTTACTGTCATATTTGTTTTATTCTTATTCATTTTCTTCTCAATTTGCAATTTTTATTCATTGAACACTTTTTAAATTTGGTGATTATTTTTAGGATGTTTATTTTTTCTTCAGTTTTTCCATATTGAGTTAACTTTTGTTTGTTTGTACCTCTTATCTATATTTATTCTGGGTTTAACTCTTCTGTTTCAAACATTTCCTTCCATTTTCCTAAATATTAGTTATATGTGCATATATACACATACATATAAAGAACTATGTTGCTTTATATCTTATATACAAACCATAAAATTGTAATATATACATACGTATAATTTCTGTGTATGAATTTTATCATCCTATATTTGACTTTAGCTTTAATTTGTCTAAAAATATGTTTTTATATAGTTGACAACATTTTCATAATATCTCTTTTTTACCTCACTAAGATTAAGGTAACCTATTTTTGTTATAGTTAACAAAGATGAATTAGCAATGTTTTCTTCTTCAGTATTTTATATTATCTGAATTATATAACCAATATCATTTACTTTTTAAAGACCTCTTCCAAATTCTACTACTACTTTTTCTAATTATTCATAATATTCAAAATAATTTTTTATATACAGTACCCACATACATATCACTTAGTTTAAAAATACTTTACTAAACTTACTTCATCTTTCATCAATCTGTCTTTTTTACTTATCTACTAGTGTGACATTTATTTGATTCATTAAATGACCATTAATATTTTTGTCTTCTGTAGTCTGAAGGCTTGTCTATTTAGAATATAGTATTTATCTACTAGTCTTGAAGAGGTCATAATATACATATATTAAATTAGAATTTATTCAGAATGACAAGCTGAGTCGTCTCTTTGAAAAAATTTTAAATATCTCTTTAAATATGGATAGGCAACTTGACTTAATAAAATCACTGGTTTTAGTATCAGGAAAATATTATTTTAATCAGTTATTAGCATGGCTTAAAGGAGAGAGGAGATAGTAAATAAATGGTACTAATTGTTCTTCTGATAGAAATCAATCTTAATATTTTTAGGATTAAACTTATAGATTCATTAAAGTGAAGAGAAAATAATAAGGGATAAGTTAAATATATCCTGTTCAACAGAATATAAAATATTTTTAGGCAAAAAATTGAGTAAAATTCTGATATATTTACTTCTAAACAATTTTATTCATATTTTCCTCAGTACTTTTTTTGTTTCACTTATCTGGTGATATGTGAATCATTCTGCTGAATTATGAAGGTACCAGAAAATGAAATACTCATTGCTATTTATTAGCTAGAATATCTTTGGGTAACTAGAATTGATGTCTCTTGGAGGCACTGTTAAGTCCTCTTTGGCACACCACTAACAAGAAGTGGCTTTCCTCTTTTTTTTCCATGCTTAGCAAGTTCCTGACTATGCCACTGTTCTTTGGCTTGGAGGATTCAAGACCTCTGTGTGTGTGTGCTCACACACATATTTAAAAAATATTAACATCTCTTAGTTTTTCAAACTGGAATTTTATTTTGGAAGAAAGGAACAATGTGTAGAGTAGGGTTTTAATTTAGTTGTCCTTATTTTTGGAACATGATAAGACAACACAAAATCAGTATTAAAACAGAGATGACAAAGAGAGAAGACAAGATGGCCAATCAGTGAGCAACAAAATACAAAGCCTCCAGGGAGAAACAACTCATTTGCCAGAATAAAACACCCTGGAGAGACCCAGACAAAGGGAGACGAATCCTCTTGACACAGGAAGAAATTAAAACATAAAAAAGCTCATCAAATACTTCCGGACTACAACTGAAACAGCTAAAAATCATGGGACACAGCATTTTCATTCACAGAAACCTGCCAAGTTTGCAAAGGCCTGAATCCGTGCTGGCAGGCAGAGCTGCCCAAACTTGTTCCCACCGCTGCTCACCGGAAGCACAGCAGCGCTGAAATCAGGGGTTGGTGAGCCCAATGGAGAGTGGAGCTGGTGAAGGGACCTTCATTAATCCATGATCAATGCTGAGAATGAGACCCCCCATGGGAAGGGTTCAACCAAGTGGGCGACATGTTGGAATCTGGCAGGAGGAGCCTCAACTGGGAGCAACAGTGACTTCAGTTGGTTGCTCCCTCCCCAGAGCAGATTCATAGGATTTTCTTGGATTGGGCCACGCTCCTGGCCGGGACCCAGTGAGCCATCCCAAATTGATTCCCTGTGCCTAGCAAGCACTAACCAGGTGAAGGCACCTGAAGTTTGGCTGGCCTGGTGGGGAGGGGCAGGCATACACAGCCCCTGTTTACACCTCAGTGACAAGAGCAGTCAGGAGAGGGCAGAGTTCCCTTGAAAGAGTGCTTTGGAAGAAATATGGCCAATAGGAAAGGGGCTTGGACCTGCACTGTAACCCCTGTGGAGGAAGTCAAGGCCATGTCAGGAGAAAAAGGCAGGAGGAGGCCCCCAGCCCAGAACCCTGAGAGCACTGATCCAAGAGAAGGAAAAACAAGGGAGACTGAGGGCAGCAAACACACAATATCAGACATGACTTCAATGGACATTAAGTGATATATTTGGGACCTTGTAGATGAGCTCAAAACTGATATATTAAATCAGGTAAAGCAAGATATGAGTAGAGTAATAAAAGAAATGCTCTCAGGAAGCATCTCTTAGGATGATATAGATGGAAGAAGGGAGAAACACAAAAAAAAGGAGAGAAAAAGAAACATTTGATAAAGAATATAAAGAAAATATAGAATACATGAAGCAGATTCAAAGAGTCTACCAGGAAATTAAAAACTCCACTGAAAGCTGGCAAAACTCCTTTAAAGAAACTAAGGATAGACTATCAAAACTTGAAGACAAATTTGCAATGCGCAATCATGAAAGGAAAGATCTCTTAAAAACAACAAGAAAACAGGCAGTAACAACACAAAGACTAGAAAATGACAAGAGAATCTACAATTTAAGAATAAGAAACATGAATGAAGAAGCAGGAATACATACAGGTGAGGCTATTCATGGAAATAATTAATGAAAACTTCCCAAGCATGGGAAAAGAAAATGACATTTGATTACATGAGGCATACAGAACTCCAGCCACCTACAACCAAAACAGATCTGCACCCAGACATATAATAATCAAGATACCAGAAATTCAATGTAAAAACAGAATATTAAATGCCATCAGAGAAAAAAAACAGATTACTTATAAAGGTAAGCACATCAGAATCACTGCTGACCTCTCAACACAGACCATCAGATCAAGAAGAGCTTGGAGTGAAGTTTTCAAGCCCTAAAAGAAAATAACCTCCAGCCCAGATTGATATACTCTGCAAAACTGTCACTAGAAATTAGTGGAGAAACAAGATGCTTCCATGACAAAGAGGAACTGGGGGAGTTTGTGACCACCAATCCAACCCTACAGAGAATACTGAAGGACATTCTAGAGAGAGAGTAAAAAAATAACAGGATTTTAGGAACAGTGGCAGAAAGGCCTCAGTGAGTGGGGCAGGCAGTAGAATGAAAGAGAAAACTAGACAAACAAAGGCAGAAAAATAGCATAGCAGAAATGAGGCAGAGAAGGATAATTAGAATCTCTAACATGGATGGCCTTGATACACTATATTGTTAATAATGCACCAGGATCTAAAACCCACATTACTCACAGTACTCTGCTTAGATGTATTATATTCTGTTCCAGTCATTCTACATATACTAGATTTGAGGGAACAGACAGCAATCCCAAAAATAACAGGATATAGTATAGTAATCATCCTTAATTTCCTATTAACTTAATCTAAAGCTCTGTAAAACCTACACTGTTTTACTATGATTGATTGTAATCAAATCTGGTTTGTTGGATCGCTGTTTTGTATTGATAGATTTTATTCAAAGCTGTTATGATTGATAGTATCAAGTCTAAGAGTATAGGTAACTGCACTTAAGATGAGAAGATCCACTATTGTTTGATTATTACCTGCCTTTGAAGTTTTATACTGTCTACAATGTTTTATTTTTACTAATATTGTTATTTACTGCTTTACTCAATTATACGACTGTATTCAATTATGCCTCATGATATAGACATTCTATTGAAGATAATAAGAAACAACACAGTAATCATTGTAGATACCTTGTACTGTGGTTTTATATGACTTTTTGGTTTCATGTTTTTATAGGAATTTGTTTTGTTTTACCTTGCTAAGTTTTGTTTTTCCAACTAATACAGAAAGGATAGAAATACATGTAGAGATTCAGGCATGCATAGCTGTTCACACTCTCACTATCTACTTTGTATGCTTTAATTTTGTACCTTGAACAACTATTTCTAAGAGGATAATATGTAATTTATTAACTAATGATTTATTATTGTTTATCTTTTTTTTGAATTTTGTATTATCTCTAACCTTTACCTGCTTTTGTTTCTCTTTAAATTAAAAATTAAAAAAAAAGAAACAGACGACAGTGCAATAGACTCCAAGTTGATGTAAACTTACCACTTCTCTTTCATTCAAAATGAGTGATTTTTTGGTGTGAATGAGATTGTGTGCAAAAATGCAATTTCTCCACCCAGAGGAGGAATCACATTCAGACTGACCATTTTCCCAAGGACATTAAAATTAATGGAATGCCTCTCAACACCTAAGTTATTGTACTCCTTTCCCAAGGAAGATGTTAGAGATTCAAAGAGCAGATGAATTGAATAGGAAAATAAAGCAACATAAACAATGCTAGATCACATCAACACATTCTTTCAGGGAATACGAAACATTTCAAATGCAGTGGTCAACCATATTATTAACACTACATTCCTATATTGTAAGAGAGAATAATATTCACAGGAAAATTCCAAAATGTTTTGGACATCTTCAGAAAATCCTATTTCACAAAAAATATCAATGATGGTTTGAAGTTATATTTTAAGTAGTAAAAAAATCACAGATATTCTTTTGTTTTTTCAACATCTAACAAGTTTCTAATTAACAGCCACTATTTTCTGCCCTACAGAATTTCCTTGTGTACATGTGCTATTCTTTAAATTTTGAGGTTGGGTTTTCTTTCTGATTTTACTTTTAATTAACATCCAACAGAAAATATTAAATGAATGCAAAAATAAAGGCATGGATCAATGAATTGATGAAGAACCATATGTGCATCTGTAGGTCTTTTCAGTTTTTCTCTCTGTTGTGGCAGATCTAGCTTTCCTTGCTTCCTGCAATCTGCATTTGTATTTAAAATGAGTAGTAATGTATTATCTGTATTGTTTCATCCACTGGGTTTGTATTAAAATCTTGAAGTCCTTCTGGAGTGATTTTTTTTTTGTATGATGGAAGAAAGCCAAAACTTACTGATTCTTATTTTTCCCACATTTTGTTCATGTATGAGCATATACATTTGAAAAGAATATTTCTTAAATTTGAATTTTCTCTTACTCAAGCTAGTGATAGCCCCATCATGTACTGTACTACAAATAAAAGGGCAAGAATGCCTACCAATAAAAATGCCTGCCTAAGTAATGTATCATGGAGGTAGGGCCTAAATTACAGGGAAGCTAGATCTCTTTTGTCACTTGAGAAAATAGATTCTAAATAGCTCATGAAATGGTACAGTTTAACTGTGTTTTGGCAACTGAACAAAAAATGAATACATGGATATTTTGTCAGTCCATGCCAAAAGCTACTGACCTGAATCCAGGATTTATTGGAAGATAAGAACCAGGGGGACAATCCAATTCAATTAGATTTTGTAATTCCCGTATTAGGAGAAAGCTCTCTGAGGCAGATAGGAAGAAACAGTGTTACTTGTATTTCTGAGCACCATTCCAGAAATAGCTTTTCATTTAGCATAGAGTCTTGGGCTCTGATTCAGAGGCAAATAATGGAGGAAAGGAGAATATGGCTTTCTAACATTTTCCCTCCAAACACTGGAAACTATGAAAGCTTTGCTAATATTATACTGAAGTCATTTCATTTTTCTTTAGGACCCTGGGAGCAGATTCTTTGATAATCTAATCATTCAGCATATTAAATATATTACAAATTTTTTCTCTTGTATTCTTAGATGTGGGAATTTGGAATCACCAGTATCACTGATAGCTGTTTATTAATTTCATTCCCAGATCTAGATTTCAAAATAGTGAAAGTATAGAAGTCTGGTGGAGATATGAAAGTGAGATTGTGAGGCTGTAACAGGAGAAACAGTTAAACGACTTTCCACAGGAGAGGAGAAAAATGATAAGAGTATGATCTAAAGCCCTACTAGCAATATTGAAAAACATGCTGTAAAATACTTTTGATGGACTAGTATTTTCAAACAATTGGAGATAAATAGTTGAGGATTGTGTGTGGTTTCTATCTGAACTCTGATGTCATTAGCTGAAAATGGGAATATAAGTAAAGGAAGAATTTGGGAATTATTTCAGTATTTGAGAAAAAAGAATCTGACTTAGAGAAAGGCATGTTTGTTATCATTGGGGTTCTTTGGAGGAAGATAATTTTGGGATTTTACAAATGAAAATTAGAGCTCAGAAAATAGTTTGTGCCTAGAAATATAGGTACTAAAATCACTATAACCTGACTTGTAGACATAGTGAAAAGAAAATATGTTTTAAATGAAGTATTTTGCTAGTATTACTCATTTTGATCTTCACAATTATCTTCTGTGAAGGTAACACTATTATTAATTTTAAAGTGAAAAACTTATAACTTAGAAATTTTGGACAGTTTTCCTAATACCATCTATTTCGGTGGTTGTATTTATTTAGTGTGGGGTGCCATGATAAAAATATAGAATTGGTGACTTAAGTGATTGAGTTTATTCTCTTACAATTCCAGAGACTAGAATTCCTAGATCGGGGTCCCAGCATGGTCAAGTTCTGATGAGAATCCCTCTGGTTTTCTAATAGGCATCCTTTCAATGTGCTCATCTAACGTTCTGTGAGTATGTGTGCATAAAGGTAGTGATTTTTTTCCTTTCTTGCTTTTATTACAAGGCCAGCAAAGATTAAGATAAAACCATATAACTTTATTTAACCTCAACCACCACCTCAAAATTATATCTCTAAATATAGACACATTGAAGATTAGCGATCTGATCTATAAATTTTAGGACTTATGATTCAGCTCATAGCAGGGGTTCCAGGATTTGATCCCAGATTGAATACAAAAGTGACATCCTTTAGTGCTAGACTTGGGGTGCATAACAATAACTGCCTATGATTACTGAGAGAAGCAACTCAAATCCCTTGTGGAGAAAGCAAATAGATGACACAAACCAGATGAAGGTTGGTGGTAATGAAAGGAGTAAACATGAAATTAGAAATACAAACCTATGTCACATACAGTTTCATCCTCAAGAATATTATAAAAGTGAAATACATACATGTAGACATGTCAACTTTATATTGATTTTAAAAAGTATATTTCTTTGTAGATTTCCCTGAAGGTTATGGAATGCTTTCAAGTGCAAAGTATTATCAGTGATGACTAGGTTCTTCTGTCTTTTATTATGTGTGCTGTCAAAGCAAAAACAGTTCTATTTTTTACTCTGAAGCCACATTTCTATTCTTTGTGGGGGGGCTGACTGTGACACAAAGACTGGAATCTGTTATCAACTCTTATGCAAAAGAAAATGTGTCTGTTGAGAACATTTCTATATACGTAGGGCAAAAGATCAAGTAATCTTTAGAGTCATGTTGCTTATACAAGAGAAATACAAATGCACATGGAGTGTTAATGTTTTTCTAGGAATACTTTAAAAAGTACTTTTAAAAGTGCTTCAGCCTTCTTTAACTATTTCATTAGCATCTAACATGTAACTGCAGTAATAACAACAACAAATGACAAATCTATACTCTAGAAATAACTTCAAAACTATTTTTCTTCCTGGAGATGGTGTAGAAAATTTTCTATAAAGGAGAAAGTTGATTGAATACTAAGACAGGGAAACAAGTAATAATGTTTATGCCTTCTCTTATTTTTTTATTATTTTCCTTCTGATCAATATATAATCAAAATGTCATGTTTATAGCTGAAATAATTCATTTGTATTTTCCATAAATCACTCCATTATGTGACCTCATGTTTAGAGTTCAGAAAAACAATCATTAAAGTAACCCAAGCTTCAGGGTAGTTTTGCAGATAGGTTTCCATAATCATTAGTCTGTCAAAAATCCTCATAGATCTGTGAGACAGTTTGACCTTGTTTATAGCTACTCATGCTATGCAATCTGTAATGCTTCCTTGGAAGTATGATTATCTAGTGACCTGTTTGTTTTTAGGATAAAAGGATATATATATATATATATATATATATATATATATATATATAAACTTTCAACAAGTAATTAGGTAGAAAAACAAAACAATGGGAACACAAGGAAGAATAATAGGCAAATGGCTGTTTGTTCAGCAATCAATATTTGACAGTCAGCTTGATGTGACTTTTCATGACTCCTTTTACCCAGTGAGTTTGAAGCCCTTATTGTCTCTTACTACAGTGGCTGAGGGTATTCTTACCTTTTATGGCATAAGGAGGTTTAAATGTTATTTCAGAATTGTGAGGATCTGGAAAGAGATGTGTGTGGGGGTGTGTGTGCTTGCATGTATGTGTGCATTTTAACCACTCAGTGACTTATTTTCATTTTATATGAAACTGGAAGTAAAAATTTAACCTACCCTAAGTAAGATTATGACTAAAATAAACTGTGGTTGTTACATTTTCTAGAAAAATATAACTAAATGATACTGATGATTTCTGTTAGGCTTGTTATCTTTTGCTCAATATCACATAGCATATAAAAATTAAAATCAAGATTTAGACTCTAGTTTGCCAAGATCTTAGTGCTTTTCTCTTGAGAAGCTTGTCACTAAGAAGAGTAAATAACTATTTCAAATCTGCTGTCCTCTGTTTACTAGGCCCAGATTTGTTTTGTCAAGGTAAACTTGCAAGTCAGAGTGTGTTTGCATAGATGCTTTGGGATTTACCTAAGGTTAAATGCCACAGAATGATATAAAATTCAGTGGAAGTAAGTGGAGCAATCCTAGGCTTGGATAATAAATGGTGATATAGACTCAGAGAATGAGTTTGGTTGGTACTCTTCTTTGGGTACCAAACCCCATCTTTACATGACCTGTTTGTCTCTTCAGAACTTTTTGTGCATCTGAAGATTCTCTGCCTAAGAATTTCCCACTGAAGCAGGAAGAGAACATATTTCTACCATTCTCACTTATGCATTGCTTATCGATCTGTATAGATTTTAGTATTATGGAAATATAACCAAACGAATATTGACAATAAAGACCAATTTTGGATAATGCACTTTTTTTCACCATCAGCATGTTGCAAAGATAAGTCATTTTATGGGTTAAGATTCTATAATGTAATGACTATTTTGTAAATCTAGAGAATATATTTTAATTTCTCACTTTGATTTGCCTTAAAGACAAAACAAAAATAATAAAACATTATTAAGCAGCTTAGAAGAAAACTTACCATCTCATATTTTTAATGCCTTTTCTCTAGTCTGTACTAACCTACTAGCTATTTCCCTGTGTCCTCCTAAAGTTTTAAGTTTTTTGTGTCATGTACATTAGATAGAGATCTGTAATTTAAGGTGATAATATTAATCAAGGTTGTGATTACCATGTAAGATGGGAAATTAGGTATTTCTGGGGTAAAAGAAAGATTGTGATTAGAGAGAGACAATGCAAAAGGCTTCTGGGAAACAGGTAGTATGCATTTTATGAACAACTGATGGCTACAGAGAGCTCATTAAAATGTACATATCAGACATATACCCATGCACTATTCTTTGACACTGAATTGTAGAGCAGGCTATACAATATCTAACTCAGTTTTATATTGAGCAGTTCAATCCCTCATACTCATTATTCATTATGTGGTAAAGTTACATTTTGTAAAATAAAAACATAGGATTTTCTGTGGTAATAGTTTTCTCATGAAAAAAATAGGAAGAGACCAACAAAATGACTGTAGGAAAACCACTTTGTAATTTTGGAGGAGGAGCAAGAGGTAATTAAAAAGTAATCTTTGTTTAAAGGTGGCTCTGCTATTTTATTGTGGGGGGTTCCGGAAATTGAACTCATGACCTCACACTTGCCAGACAGGTGCTGTGTTGTTGAGCTATATACCTGGCCCCCACTAACCTTTTTATACCCTTTACTGATTTGTCAACTTCTTCAGCAAAATTCTGAAAAGGTGGGGGGGCCAAAGTTCAGTTGTATTACTCAAAAGCTTTTTGCACTTCCCTTAATATCAAAATCTAAGCATTTATATGGTCTTCTAAGTGCATTACTGAAGAAATGTTTATGACAAGTTCTTTACATGCCTATCTTGTACCTTCATTTCATTTGTATATCTATGAACATCATATCGAGAAAACGACTAGGTCAGGTGGATACTTCATAAGATTACTTAAACAACTTTAGCTAGAAAAAAAAGAGTGTGACACATAAAGCATAGTTCATCTTCAAGCTTTTCTGGATTTGTACAATATATTTGTATTATGTGATTTTCTTTTCTAAATAAAATCTTGCATGCCAATTATTTTTACAGTAAACTGTAAGCTCTTTTTATACTTTTTTTTTTTGGTAGCAGGGATTGAACTCATGACCTCAACTTGCCAGGTATGCACTTAAGACATTGAGCTACATCCCCAGCCTGAACTGTAAGCTCTTAAGCTTCACTTGTTTCTTATGTTTCAGTTAATATTATTTTTTCTGAATAGTACAGTAAATATTTATTTTAAGCATAATGCCCATTGTAGTTTTTGCTGATGTGACTTAGCATGCAATACATTCATTTTCAGATGGAAGTGTGTATCTATGTATACATATGCATTGTGTAAGTGTATTTTACATATATGTCATAAATGTATTTATTTTGTTTTATAAATATAAATTTATATAATGTTGTTACTTTTTATACATAAATTACACAATATAAAGTGTATATATAACACAGTTTATGAATTTCAAACTTATAAAATTAGTAATCTAAACTTCAAATGACAAACAGGGAAGAAAGCCAGGAATATCAGTGGAACTAAAAAACTAAGTGAAATCCCTGGAGCTAGCTTCCTCAATTTCTTGTTTGTTTGTTTGTTTGATTTTTATGTATTTTTTTATTAATGCATGTTTACTGATCTTAAAGGTTGCACTCATTATGGAGGCTGTATACACATATGTATCATATCTTAATTCATTTTTTTTGTTTCCTTCCACTCTATAACTCCAGACTTTCATCCCATTCCTATTTACAAAGCTCTATTTTTACTTTGTTCTTTCAATTATTTTTTCTAAAACTTCCTTTTCCTTTCCTTCTCTCCCACCTCCCCCTATCTCCTGTTTCCCTTCCCACTAAACAATTTTTTCCTATATTCTGGTGCCTGTCCTCCATCTTGCTGCTTATTTATACTTTGGGCTTCTCACAAAAATGAAGCAATGCAATATTTAAACTTGTGTGCTTCATTTAGTTCACTGAAGATTATGGCCTCAAGGTATATTTATTTACTGAAAAAAATGTCTCAAGCTTACCTTCTTTATGGTGGAATAGTACTCTATTATATATATCACATTTTCTGCATCCATTCATCTGTCGAAGAGGATATGTATTATTTCCAAGATTTAGTTATTATAATCTGTGATTCTATAAACATTTATTACTGTGGTATGAAGACTTTAACACTTTTAGGAAGATTCCTAGAAAGGCAATAACTGAGCCAAATGGAACCTCTAGTTTTAGATTTTTGACAAATCTCCATACTGATTTCCACAGTGGTTGTACCAATTTACACTCCCAATGTAGGAGAAGGATTTCCTTTTCCCCTGAAGTATGCCTAACATTTCCTTTTGGTTGGGTTCTGGACAATAGTAATTCTTTCTGGAGTAAGATGGAATCTCAGTGTCATTTTACTATGTGGTTCTCAAAATGTCCAACAATGTTGAGTATTTTTTCTTGTATTTATTGGTTATTTGTGTTTCATCATCTGAGAATTACCTGTTCATTTCAGATGCCCATTTCTGGACTGGTTCTTTAAATGTGAGGAGTCTAATTTTTTTGAACTGTTTATATACTTTGTATATTAGTCCTCCATCTGTGAAGTAGCTGCCAATGTTGTTTCCCAATTTCTGTCTCATGATATAATCATTTTAACCTCAGAGAATCTGAGTCAGGCTCATCAACACTTACTTATTCTTTCTGATAAGAAGCATACAATGGAAGTAATGATACATTCAATATGTCCATATTCATATTTTCCCAAAAATAGTAAAATCCTAAAGTTGACCTTCCTGGTTAGAGCACTGAACCTATCCATGGAGTCAGAAATTATAGCACTGGAACTGCTGTATGAGATAAATTTTTATACTCTGTGTGAAGTATACACAACCTTTAGGCATGATTCCAACTTGCAGAGGCCAAGATTATCTGCATAGGTAAATAGTGGAAGAGCTACATACTCAAAAGCAGTGTTATATTTACATGATGTGCATATGAAGAATGAGAGAGAAGCAAATGAAGGGAGAATCCATTTTTAGTAAGAATGCTTTCCAAGGAAGTTACAATTTCCCCTTCATCATTCCATGGAGAATTCATGGAGGAGTAGAGAGATGAACGAAAATTCCTTTGCTTGGTCAATGTGTTTATCTCTTTTTTCTCCCTTTTTCTCAATGTAAGTGTTAATGATCAGAGAAACTGCCTAATACATACCATTTTATGCTTCTGTTATTTGAATTTCCTATTTCCTTTTAAAGCTGCTCGATCAAATCTGTCTTTGTATTTCTCGCACTTTAACATCATAAAAACTGTACTACTAACAAGAATCTTTGCTTTAACTAACTAAAGTTATTGCCTACAATGAATCATACATACTATGGGCTGAAATGTTATACAAACTGTTGTATTCACCTTACTTCTGCAATAGCTATTGATCTTTTACAATGTTCAACATTATGTTAGATTCCATGAGAAGTAAAAACTGAAGAAAAGTTACTAACATCCAGAATGCCATTTAAAAGAGACTAAGTGAGGCAATGGTACAGAAAATGACAATAAAGAGGCAAAAGTGAAGAAAAGTAGAAAGAGTTGTTGAGAATCACAGGGAACTTTATGGAATATGTAGAAATTGATTTGAGGGAAAGAAGTAATGGGTAGTTCAATTGTGCAGCAACAAAAACAGAAAATGATGCCCTAATACTAGCAGTTACCCTCTCTTTGGCAATTTCACTGCAGAGTGGCTAAGCCTACAGGGCTCAGAACACTTATAATGATTGCACAGGTATCTCATTCACATAGTTCTTGAAATATTTAAACCCCTCAATCTATGTTCCCTGTCACTTTTGAGGATTATGATATACAAAATATGCTTTAACATTTGTTCATCTCTGCAGATTGGCAGCAAATTGGAGTATGATACACATGTTCTTTTTTTCTACCTAGATACATTTCCTTGAGAGAAATTTTCTAGATGTTTTGTTCAGTCTTTCAGAATTCACTTTTCTAATAAAATGAATAAAATGTCTAAAATCCATTATATTCTTTCTTGGGTGAAAAATTCAAGGCTAACCTTTCAATTTTGTTTTGCTTTTAGAACTAATAACATGAAAAATAAACTGAACTATACTGAAAACCACAATTTGTTTCCAGAAGTGGTAGGATAAGGAATTATATATTATTAATCTGGAAGAAAGAAAGAAAAAAGAGAAATAAAGAAGCAGAAATTGTGTTTGTGAACTATGCTGGAAAAGTGAAAGTCCCTGATCTGCATTTAGAGGCTTGCACTACTTCTAAAAAACGGAACAGGGTTCATTTGAGAAGTAGTCATTTGCATACAGATTTGCCAGGATATAGAGAAAAGTTTACTTTGCAATTGTAGAGCACCAATGTGGTTATTTTTAGATGAACATGCCTAATTACCAAAGGACACTTATCTCTTCAATACTGACTCTCAAATTCTATTGGCATTGAGACTATACGAAGATGCAATTTGAGACAATAGAGCTAAATGAAATAAGTCAGAAACACAAAATTAAATATCACATGATTTCTTCTATAAGAGGAAGCCAAATAAAAGCAATTTAAAGAACAAAAGAAAAGAGAGTGGAAAGGAAATAAGGAAGTTGAATTTATGGAGATTGGAATGGAATCTGGAGGAGAGAGAGAAATGAGGTGAGGGAGGGGAAGAAAAATAATAGCCAAGACGTGAAGTGTATGTATATTAATTTGTCACGATGTGTGCATCTATCATGTATTGTATACATACATACAAAATAAGAAAGCTGTCACCAAGACAGAGAGAACTATGGGAACATTGCAAGTGTGGGTAATGACAACCAGTAAAAGTTGTTGAAACCTGATTTCATTCACCTATGTTGATCAAGGAAAAAAGTAATCCCATTAGCTAAGTATAAGATTGATTGATCACAAAAGAAATATAATGTGCCTATTTTTATTTATTTTTCTTTCAAATGTTTATTACTATATGTTCACATAATGATTGCATTTATCATGGGGAATTGGCGCATGTTCACAACACACGCTAGTTCATTTTATCTCCTTTCATTCCTCCCTTTATCTTACTCTATCTTAGTTTCTTTCCCATTATCAAAAGATCTATTTTAAACCTAGCCATTAATTTCACCTGAAGAATTTTAAAAAGTCAATGTCTCCTTCCTCATTCCTTCCTTCCTTTCCTTTCTTACCTCAAGTCCACAAACCATTAGAAATGCCAAACAGAGGGCAGCAACCATGGAAGAGCTACTGTAGACTGGTACAAAAGACTGTGCTCCAGAGTAAATACTGAGTATATGAAAAACTAGGTTTCTCAATATTGGAGAATTAAATTATAAATATGAAATAGAAGAAAATGTGAATGCCCTATTACTAATTTGTAGTTAATAATATAGGCATGGAATTATGTTTTCCTGTATCTCTGCATAGGTATTATATTAGTCAGCTTTCTCATTGCTGGGATATATACCTAATACCCACAACTTTAAAGAGGTTTCAAGGGATTCAGTACATGGTCTGCTAGCTCCAAGGCATGAGTGTTCTGACAGAAGAGCAAGGTAGAGAAAAACTTCCTGGTTCATGGCAGGTAGGAAACAGAGCAAAAGAATATACCATAAAAGAAAGGGAAAAGGATCAGATATCAACCCCCAAAGTTATGCCTACATGTTCCACCAATCTACAACCAGAAATATGGTTTACTAACTCTTTGGGCACTTTCTGAGACAATCAAGTTGACACAATTACGTTTAATTATCACATACATACAGAAAATAAATGCAAAAGGTGTGTGTGTGTGTGTATCTCCTATCTCCAACTACTTATAAAGTTATAATTAAATAAGCAAATAATAATATAATTATTGGGAGATGTTAAAAAGACAGGTATAAACTTTAAAGGGTTCCCCTGCAATATATAAACCAATTTTCTATAATATAAACCAATTTTCTATATAAATAAATGTTGTTAATAATAACAGTGAGCAAGAGGAATAACATGAACAAGAGGAATATACAAAAAGATGTTTTGGAGTTCATAGTGAGCATATAATTATCAAAAGAAAACTCTTACAGATAATTACAAAAAAATACATATAGAATAAATGATGAAGTTGAAAAAATGGTATAACTACAGTAGTAGTTAACCAATAAGGAACATTAAAGGATATTAATAAAGGATATTTAAATGGTTCCAAGTATCTTCCGCCAGTAGTTATAAGTACAATGGGAAAAACAATTAGTCTGGATAAGCTTTAGTAGACTACAATATGGTCTCACTCAGGAGATCAAGTTCAATATCACCACAGATAAGACAACCTGACATTGTATGCCACCTGATAGGATGGAGTGAAAAGAGGGAGTTTTAAACAACGTTTCTGCTGAAATGCACATCCCTAATGTAGTCATTAGAAACTCACATTTAAAGAATAGTCTATAAAACAATCTTGTATATATTAGGAAACTTTGGATTATTTTGTCATAAGTAGCATTTTGAGACAGCATAAATTGAATGGGACATCTTGATGAAGGTTATATATGAATACTTAAAATTATTCTTACAATTTTATTTTGTAAGGTTGAAATTATTTCAAAATGAAAAGAATAAAACAAGTTGAAGTAGATGTTCCACTCACACAGTATTAAATTTGTATCTCTGAATTTGAATTTGAATGCTTTTTGTAAAACTTTCAAACGACATCCAACCAGGGATAAGAACTGCTTCCTGAGGTATATCTGAGTGTGACAGTTTTTGTTACGATCATCGCTTGCAACTACAAGAACCTCAATTATGGATTGTCTCTTATTTCACGAATCATGCATTCTGCTAATGTACGTATGTCTTTTGTTTCCTTGATGAGTAGATATGATGACTAAAGTCCTTAGAATTGTTTCTAAAGCTATAATAACAAGTCTTTAACATATACTCCAACACTTATTTGCAATGTTGTACATGGTATATTTATTTTTTAAGTAAAATTGGAAGACAAGGTACTTTACTTTGAGATATGGTAAACCAATGTGATAGAAATATTGGTTTTCTAAAGCTTGAATTGCTGTTACTTAAGACTGACAATGTTTTAAGTTTGTATGACACATTTTAAATATACTTCAGCAATAAGTTCAATAGTAACCTACTTTCCATACTATTAATGCATCAGTTGTCATGTATTAAGACTCATTCTTTGCCCTGTATTTGAGGCATCTAGAAATGGAGGAGAGTCCTTGTCCCCCTTGCACCTGTCTCTCTCGGGTGCTTCATTTTGTACTGGAGCAGTTGGAGCAGCATATTCACACTTCTGGATGAAGCTGATGGTCTGGGATCCTGCAGATAATCCACCCTACAAACCTTCAGATGTGGACATAATTCTAATAGGCTGAAGATAAAAAGTGCAAGTAATTCAAATGCTGCTGTCAAGGCTTGCCTTAAGCCAGCTTCTGAAATATGCTGGGGTTGTCACTGGTGTCCACCACCCTTTGAAGTGGCCCATCTAGTTTCGCTGCTTCTGCCTGTGAGGTATATAGTTCCCATACTTTCAGCTGACACAGAACTTCTTAGCTGTGAGTGATAAATTGTTACAAAGTAAGGATTTGCTGCTGTAGACCGCTCTTAAGGACAATCATTTTCTAAAAATCGTATTTGTTAAAATTGATTTTTATGGAGGAGAGAGATTCTGAAAATAATATATAATAACTGATATACATGATTCCATGATTCCATCTGTGCAACATTTGACTATAAATCATCTTTTCATTATGTGGTTTCTTACCAGTATGCTATGAGGTAGATTCTATTGTTATTCCCATTCTGTAGACTTACAACTTAGACCCATGACACAACTTGTCCAGAATGAAAAGGCCAGTGAATGGAAGAGCCTGAGTTTGATGTAGCATTTTTGTACTTAAAACATTCCAAAAACAGTATGTCTACCAAATATTAGATGAAAGATTGTTATATTCACTATCACTTACTTAAAAATTTATTAATTTCCTCTTGTAATGAAAAAAATGCAGAAATGCCAATGGAGAAAACTCAGTAATAGCTCAACATGACCTCTTGAGGGTCTCTCATGTTTTGGCTTGGGGTTACCTAGACTATCTGCCCCTGATTTAAAGAAAGACATGAAGTATGAGGCTAAGAAAATTATCTCATTACTTCCTTTTTCTTGTCTGACAGACTAGCTCTTTCCATTTTGCTCAGAGTGTATTTCTTTCTAGAGAGTTCATTCAGGTATTATTTTGCTTTGGATACAATTTCAGACAGAAACAGTTCTTTAGTTTATATACTGGATGTTTATCGAAACCAACTTATGGTGGGGGTGCAATCCTGAAATTTTCTCTTAGATTCATGCAACGATTCAGGGATAATTCACTAGAACGTGCCTTTTGAGGAGTCTTGGAATGCATTTGTCAAGTAGTTCAGGCCAACAACCTGCAAATCTCAAGTAGAGAAAAGATATCATCCTAGACCTGTCCTTGACATGCTTATTTATTTCTTCATTTTGCATAGTTAAGTAAAGCTACATGTTCTAAAGCAATTAAATTATGATGAGGGAAACAAGATAACTGAGAGCATCCAACACATACAGTGTATTTCAAGATAATTATAATCATTTTCCTGTTGAAGTAAAGTCATTTCAGTTCAGGCCTATTTAACTGAAGCAATCAAGTAGTCAGCAGACACTATGAAAACATCCTTGTTTTTGAAGCGTTATTTACATATATTTATGACACATCAACAGACATTTTTATAATTGTATACCAAAGCATTATTGCTGCATTTGACAGATCACTTCCAAATTATTCAAAAATCGAACTGAATAAATACATATATTAACTATAAAAATAATGCCCAAATATCTTCTGTACTACTACTGAAAAAAAACTTATGTGCCTTTCTAAATCACCAGACTAAAAGAAAGAGAATTAGATAACTACATTAGTGTACTCTTTTCATTGTAACAAAATACCTGGGATATTTTAATTTTATAAAGAAAAGGAGATATTTGACTCATCACATTGAGCCTATGTTGTCCCTTTTTAATTCATATTTAAGCTGTGCTCTTCTAGGATTTTGGATGCAACTCTGTATTAAACTTTGCTATTGTTTAATTTGAAAATTAGCAATAATTTCACAGGCTCAACAAAAATTGCTAATGTTTTCATTAGGCATTTTCCAAACACAAAGAAATAAAATACATCGAGAAAAGAATACAAGTAAGTCATAGCAAAAACTTATACCCTATTTCATTAATTCTTTGCTAAGCAAAATTAATTCACTAGCTCATTTTTATTCTTATCAAGAAATTAGTAGCATAAATTTTTATTGAATAAAGAAATTCAGAATGATTCCAGTAGTATTTAACTACTGGAAAGTGATTTAACTGATTAACATCAATCAGTATAAAATATTAGAAAATTAAAGGGAAATTAACAAAACAGGAACATTAAAATTGATGAATAAGAGGTTTGATAAGTATAAATGTAATCAATGAAGTAGGAATAAATTGAAACATTCAGGATGATAAAGTTCGTATATGTAAACATTGTATTCAGTGTTCAAAGAATCATTTTGTTTTGCTTCTATTCTATATAGAGCAAACAGGCAAAGAAGAAATGTACAAGTATATATAACAAAATAGTAAACAAATTAGTAATTACAAGTAATTGCTAATTACTTGTTTGCAGAAATCATGATCTTACGTGTAGAAAACCTGAATGAATATATACTTACAAAATAGTTAAGTAACCTAACAAAGTTTCAGGAAATAAAATCTTTACACCAAATTGTATTTTAATTTTATATAACAAATTCTGTATAATTTTATTCTATTTTAATTTTATATAACAATAAACAACCCAAAGGTAAATAAGAAAACAACTCAATTTACAATAGGATAAAAATAATTTAACAATTAGGAATTAGTATGATTAAATAAACATGAGACTTTTACACTGAAATATCAAAATATTACTCCATGAAAGTAAAGAAAGATATCCCACAGTTGTGGATTGAAAGACATAATATTGTCAAGATGCAAATATTGTACAAAGCAATCTACAAAATCAGTATAATCCCATTGAGATGAGCTTTTTTTGGTAGAGATGGAAAAAACATTCTAATATTCACATTGAATTTTAGGAAACTAGAGGAAAAAAATAATTTTTAAAAAAGAAAGTTGGAGGACTCAGACATTCTAATTTTAACACTACAGTGATAAAAATAGTATGGTAAAACAAAAGGATTTAATATAAATGAATGAGTTAGAATATGGAATTCAGAAATAAATTCTTTTGTGGATTTTGGCAAGCATGCTATCATTATATAACAGGAAAATAATTTCTTCCAGAAAATTGTACAACAAAACTGAATATCCTCTTGCCAAAAGTGTAGGTGGAGCCTTACTTCACATCATATACAAAAATTAATTGAAAATGTATAAAAAGTTACATTCAATAACTTAAACAAATACCCCAAATCTTGCTTTTGGTTTGGCATGTTTTTCTTATATATAACACCAAGAAAACAGGCAACAAAGGAAAAAATAGATACAGCAACATTTATAAAACATTTAAAAAATTCTGGTTAAATCATTACTTTGGGGGTAAACACGGTGATTTTAAAAAAAATATTTGTTTGAGAATTAATTAGACTTATCCTCCTCAGGGTCATCCCTTCTTTGATCATTTACTCACACTATACATTTCAACTTCTATCTTAGCCCCATTATAATGTGCATAGATACAATTCTAATTTAAGTACATTTCTCAAAAAATTTACATTTTATTTATAAATGCCAGTGTTGTTGGAAAATAAATATAACACGAAATAGATTTGTATCACTTTAAACAAAGAAACTTAAGTATTCTATATAATTCTAAAGGAAAGGGCTTACATTTTGTTGGAGAAATTGGCAAATTCTTAATGGATATTACTTGCAGTTGGGGAGGAGGTGAAGAACAGGAGAACCTGAATGTGCAGAGAAAGAATAATGCAGACAGGGAACACCAACTTTTCATGTCCTGACACATGTGCAAATATTAAAATTTTGGCAGCATAGAGTCAAAGAGTTCCAGTGATACCTCTTTCATTAAAGTAGAGACATGAGATAGAGATTGAGGCAATTCTACTCCTACTTCAAAGAGCACATGTCTGGTTTTTATTTTATAAGTCTCTACTTTATTTTAATTTTAAGAAGTGGTGCTTTTGTTAAGAACACTTTTAGGTAATGAGGCCATGAAGCACCTCCAAAGGCTTTCAAAGAGGGAATGCCATAATCAAATTAGTTTTAAAAGACTGTTTTAGTATTAGGAAGTACTGCAAATGTAAGAGCTGCTGCAACAGAGAACTATTGGGAAACACAATGCACAGGAAAAAAAGGAAAAGGCTGGCATAGTATGGTGGTAGTGATACTAAAAAGGAAAGCCTGCCCTTTCCAGAGGTGAAATCAATGACCCTCACAACTTTTTATTTATTTATTTATTTTTTTGGCTCAGCAGGCAAAAGAAAAAAATAGATAATGGTTGTTTTAGATTTTTGCGCGTTTTTTAACATAGAAAGTACAGTCATCCTCAAAGATAATAGTTTAAAAGAAGGAAGAATATGAAGTCTTTTTGTGAACATTTAATATGCCACATGTCCTGTTAGCAATAAATCTTAAGTACTGTAAATATAATTCTATATATTTGTAAGTCCAGTCTATGAATGTAGCAATAAGAGAAGTCACATAAGTAGGTAAACTAAATCCCAAGGCATAGGCAAAAACTATGTAAAAGGAGAGAAAAGCTACAGACAGTTTAGAAAATATCATATGGTCACTTAGGAAGGTTTTTGTATAAATAGGGATCAGAAAAATTTTATTGAGCATATTCAAAGTGCTGAAACCAGATAGCAAGAGTGAATGTGATCAATTAGCATGATTGTTTCTTTCCAGCTTTTGTTAGAAATAAAAATTAAAATAAGCATTTAGAAGTATTTCAACTTGAGACCTAGGGTAAGAAGATTAATGATATGATATAGTCAGAGAGGGAAGCATAAAAGAGTTTAAAAAATAAAAGAAAGCAAGTCAAAATGAGATTTAAAGATGTGAATGACTGAAAAAAATACTTGTAAATCTACAGGTTGTGACCAGAAAGAAGGATGGCAAACTGTTGTATTCAGATTAAACTATTTTGAATAAAGAGTAGGTCTAGGGGTGGGAAAGATTTTTATACATACTAGGTATCACAACAGTGTAAGACACTTTCATTAAAGGATTCAGTCTTTAGTCTTCCTTTCACCCAGCATCTATTGCCATGTGACTTGGTAGTCTGAGTATTAGTTTTAAGAGATTTTAATGTTTGCTTGCCACAGTGACTTACTGCAATCACAGAGAAAAAGATATGCCCAGAATAGTCCACTGGTACCAAGAAAAAATCAGAGACATATGAAACAGAGCCATCACAACTAAAGGTGACTAGCCAGGACAGTTTGCAACCTACTAGCAGATGTGTGATCAATGGTGGGCAGTCTAGGTTAGTACACCCTTAGCTAGTTGTCATTTTCAACTACAGAGTTTCTGGTTGGTCTGTTACACAGCAGTAATGAATTAATGCAGACAATATGAGAATAAGTCAATGTATGACAAACATATGTTCTCAAGAAGGAACAGTTTTGTATTTTTGAGTTTCATACAAGAGATGAGGCAGGAATAAAGGCTGTAGAAACTTGTTCTTACCAGTCGATGACATGTGTTAATGTGCATCTGTGGATAATATCATCAAAATTATTTTTCACTTAGGTTTCAAACTAGATTAGGCAAAATAAAAACAAGAGAGAGAAGGTTTACTACTTATCCTATCCTTCTTGCCAACTACTTCTCCCTAAACTAATTTTTGTGAGAGTCTGTTATTCTTCTAGATTTAATGAATATTGTGTGTCTTGAATTCTCTTCCAAACCATGGCAGATATGATTAGTCAATTTCTTTGCTGAGTCAAAAAATCTTAACACCAAAAGCTCTTAAGTTTCCTGCCTTGAAATTTTCTTTCCTGTTACTACCAGATTCTCAATTCTATCCAGCAGTGATCATGTAGGTTGTTACTTTCTCCGTGGAGTTCCTTAATACATCTACCAAATGTAAATTTCTTTCCTTTAAAATGTAATGCTTCATTGATCAAATTTTGACAATGTGACATTTATTTATCTTTATTATTACTGATACTAAACCTAAGCTTTTTATTTGTTTTTGGTATTGGGATGTGTGTGCCTGTGTGTGTGTGTGTGCACGCGTGCATGTGCGTGTGTGTGTGACTGAGTGTGTCTGTATACAGAAATCAAACTCAGGACTCATGTTATCAGGTAGGCGTAGATCCAGTGAGCTATGTCTCGGGCTGACTAAACGTAGGACTTTTGAAGTTAAAGATTCTGCCTTATAATTTTAAATCTTTGCACAATTAACATTAGCAGTTTGAATATATTAGCAAACTCACAAATTTTTGTTGGAATCATGAATCACAAACTTGAAAACCTTTCAAATTTGTTAGCTCAAGATTTTGGCAATAAAAGTTTAAGATACTTCTTAACTATCATGCAAATAAATGATTCTGCCAGTTTCCATGTACTCTAAATGGTGATTAATTAATTTCTTTTCTAAAATATACCTGAGAAGAATGCAAAAAGAGAAAGGAAAAGCACAGGAAATTTTCCTACTTGGCAAGGGAAAAGCTGATATTAAAAATTGCAGGTTTATCATTTTCTTCCATTTTTGTCTAAGAAAGTAAAAGAGACAATTTCCCCTTAGATATTTGAGACCCATGTTCTTTTTATTTAGGGTAGTAGAGATGCATTATCTCTGAAATCCTGAATGTAAATCTCCTATAAATTTGGCCTTTCATGTTTTCCCAGCTCAAATTGAAGAAAGCAATAACCTCTGTTTTTTTTTTAACAATAACACACTCTATTGAGAAAGTAAAGGAAGAGACAAAAATACTCATTATTTCAATTCCTTGGTATATTTGGCTACGATTAATTATGCAGAGCCTGAGTTTCAGAGTTATGATTTTATCTGAATATATCAATATGCAAAAAAATAATTTTGGAGTAAAGGAAGGAAATGAGGAAACACTTCCTGCTTATGGAATGTTTTGTGTGTTTGAATAAAACCTGTGTGAGTCTTTAAAAGAATCATATTTGATTTTGAGATTCAGAATTTTATCAATTTATTAAGCATCTAAATTGATTATATTAAGTCACCTCTAGAAATAAATATACATAAGAGTGAAAATGCTTGTGATAATATCGTTCTTGGGGCAAGAGACTTAATTCAGTGAGGCAATCCCTATCTGGCAAGCATGAGGTCCTGAGTTCAGTTCCTGATTTAAAAAAATACAAAAAACAAAAAATAACAGCAACAACAACAACAAAAACAGAATACCACAATTCTCAGTATCATATGTTTTCATTGACCATATACGTTCACTTTTTTTTTTTTTTCCTTTTTTATCGGTACTGGGGATCGAACCCATTGGCACGCTTGCAAGGCAGGAGCTTATGCCACTGAGCTAAATCCCCAGCCCCTTCGTTCACTTTTTATGTGTATGTGTGGTACTGGAAATTAACGCCAGACCCTTCACAATGAGCCATGTTTCCAGACCACTTTTATTTACTTATTTATTTTTTTGCAATAATGCATCACTAAGTCATCCAGGTTGGTCTCAAACTTGTGTTCCTCTGGTCTCAGCCTCCTGAGTCACTGGGATTAGAGAAACAATCATATCCAGCTATCCTCACTTGATATAGGTTTTTCTTGTGAAATTTAGAAATATCATTTGATTAAAGTTATGCACATAAAATGAAATAGGTAATAATTACCGTAATTACAAGAAATAGTAACTGCATGCTTAAGTTATATGAATTGGTATTATGTTATTTCAATAAATAATACTTAAATATATAAAGAAATATATAAAGAAATTGATGAAGTTTCTCTTAAGGATACTTCATATTCAAAATACATTAAAATATATATCTCATTGACGTTACTTTCTTGATATTAATTTTTCTTTCTTCCTGTCTTTTCTTACTTCCAAGTTTATCTCATTATAAAGTAAAATGGCAAAACACTGACTGCTTTTCTAATTTTTAATCACATAATTCTCTAAGAATGTCTATAGGTATCATAATTCACATGTTGACTTTAATTATATTATTCACTTTGACCTTTGTCTCCTAACTAAATTTAAAGAAATATGTTAGTTTTCTCTGGAAGTTTCAAGTTCATACATTGAAAATGTTACATAAAGAATTATAAATCATGGCATGATGACAAACACCTGTAATCTCAGCACTCTGGGAGGTTGAGACAGAAGTATTGAAGTTTGAGTCCAGTGTGAGCAATTCAGCAATTTAGACAAGGACTATCTCAAAATAAAAATAAAAAGAGGTTGGGGATGTAATTTAGAGCATAGATCCTGGGTTCAAAACCCATACCACCAAAAAAATAAAAAATAAACTAACTAAATAAAGAAAATAGGTATCTTTCATACTTTCCAAAACCTGAACAGTCTAATACTCAACTATTTTCATATATAGAACAGTGGATAAGATATCAAAGGCAAGCAGAAATATATGAAGGACTGAAACAGCTGGAGAATTCACCTAAGAAAGCACAGACAGTGGCTTTGAAGTGTCCACCAGAGATTCCTGTTTTAGAAAGAAATTCTGAAGCAACTACTACAAACATAACTATTTT
The DNA here is from genome assembly GCA_004027455.1 of Hydrochoerus hydrochaeris. NCBI lineage: Eukaryota > Metazoa > Chordata > Mammalia > Rodentia > Hydrochaeridae > Hydrochoerus > Hydrochoerus hydrochaeris. The sequence goes on along the minus strand of PVLA01005225.1, from coordinate 71,225 downwards.
CTAATAAAATTTTTTAAATCCAAAGAAAAATTCCTATATAACACATTTGTGCCACAAGTTAATTCTGAATTGTTAGTCAAAGCTGTTGCTCCTCTCCTCATGCAAGATTCCAGCTCTGAGGAGAGATTTTAGTGCATTTCTATAATAACAAGTATGCCTTTAACACAGAAATAACCAAGATTAGAGTCTGATTCACAGCATGACTGAAGCCTGTGGAAAAACACTGCCCAAGGCTTCTGCAACATCTGAAGATGAAGAACTTGATCTTGTCACAAAAGACGTGACCCCTCTCAACAGTTATGCCAAAGAAACCTGAGAATCAAAGGAGGATGAAAAGAAGTCTTACCACTGACCTAATCTAGACAAGATGTCTCATTGCCTCAGTCCCTTACTGACTTGTAAAACTGACTCATTTTGCAAAACCAAGACTCTATCTCTTGAACAAGAACTCCTCTTTCCTTCTCCCAAAAACCACTGACAACCACCATTGCATAATCTGACTTTCTATAACTATTTTTGATAAACAGAGTGATTCTATATTTATCCTTCTGTAACTAGATTATTTCACTTGGTATATTGTCTTCAAGTTTCACCCATATTATTGCACACAACACAATTTTCTTATTTTCTGCGTAATTTTCCAGCTTGTTTGTTCTGTAACTTATTTATCCATTAATCCCTAGATGAGTATTTAGTTTTTTTCCACATCTCAAGTACTGTAAACAGTATTACACTAGAGTATCAATATCATTAGTCTTGATGTCAATTTTTTTGGATTAGTAGCCAGAGGTGGAATTTCTGGGTTACCTCATATTTCTACCTTGTTTTCATTTTTACTTTTTTTTTTTTCCAGGAATTTCTATACTGTTATCCACAGTGCTGCCTCATTTTACATTTCCACCAATAGTGTACACATTCTAATTTTTCTATATCATTGTAGTGCTTTTCTTTTTCAAAATAATAATCTTACTAACTAACATGGAATGATATCTTGTAGTCTGATGTGAACTTCCCTGATGATTAGTGATATAGTACTGGAATCTTTTCATAAATAGATTGGGTATTTCAAAGTATTCTCTAGATAACTGACTATTCAAGTTCTTCAAAAACTATTTATATTTCTTTAAACTTGCTTTTAGAGCAGTTAAAGGATTATAGAAACCTAGACAGAAAAGTATAGGGAGATCCTATATATCTCCTGTCGCCACTATCAATGGCTTGTTGCATAGTAGAACATTTGTTTTGTTGATGAACCTACACGACACATTGTAGTTATTTGAAGTCCACAACTCATATTAGTATTACTTAATGTTTCATGTTCTGAATTTGAAGAAATGTAGTGACACGTACCCATTATTATAATATCATTTCAATGTCTCAGTAATCCTCTCTGCTCCATGTTTTTAATCTCATCCTTTTTCAGCCCCCAGATAACCCCGATGTTTTTGTTGTCTATAGTTTTACTTTTTCCAGATTGTCCTACAGTTGAAATCATATAGTATGTAGCCTGCTCATACTGGCTTTGTTCACTCAGTAATATGCATTAGGTTGACTCCCTGTCTTCATAGTTTCACAGACCTTTTCTTTTTAGCATTTAATTATGATTTGGTCTGGTTGTACCAAAATGTATCCATTTAACTACTTGGTTGTTTCAGAGATTTAAAAATTATTGTTAAAAGTTTAAACACATGTGTGTTCTGGCTTTACCTCTTTTGAGTAAGTGATAACTATTGCTAGATCATGTGGTAAGAGACCATCAAACTGTCCTCCAAAGTGGTTGTACTACTCTGTATTACTACTGGCAAGGAATAAGAGTCATTAACTCTGCATCCTCACTGATATTTAGTGTTGCTAATGTCTTGAATTTTGGTCATATTAATAGATATGTAATGGCATCTCATTCTAATTTGCATCTCTTTTAAATATGATTTATTCATTTTATAAATATATCAATTATGTACATATATAAATATATGCATATATAAATCATGTATTTGATATCAACCTATATGATATATGTTTATTTGAAAATTTCTTATCTTATTTAGTGAGGTGTCTGAAGGTATTTGGCCCATTTTTCAATTGAATGTTTCCTGTTGCTGAGTTTTAAGGGTTTTTCATATACTTCAGATGGCAATTCTTATCATTTCATAACTTCTGAAATTTACATTTTCTCTCATTTATACCTAGTGTATCCCTTTATTTCCCATCCCTAAAAGCCACTCAACCTATTTTTTCCCTGTAATGATGCCTTTTTCAGAGTGCTGCATAAATGTGATTGTGTAAGATATAGTCTTTTATATTCAATTTATCTACTTATTTAAATTGATTTAAAATTCTTAAGTATAATGTGATGTTTTGATACAGTTATACATTGTGTAACATTTAAATCAGTTTAGATATACCTCCCCTCGAACATTTCTCATTTCTTTATAGTTAAAAACATCCAAAATACTTTCTTCTAGCTTTTTAAAAACTTACAGTACATTGTTACCTACCATAACTCTACTGTAGAGCAGCCCACTAGAATTTTATCTCCTACCCAACTGTCACTTAGTGCCCATTGGTCAACTTTGCCCCGTTTCTTCTTGCCCTCTCCTCTCCCCGACTCGTAACTACCATTGTACTCTTGACTTTGATGAGATCAACACTTTTTAGATTCTATATATGAATGAGATTATATGATATTCATCTTTTTGTGCCTGGTCCATACCACTCCATGCTTTTATTGTTGCAATGACAAGATTTTACCCAGTTTATAATCCAACATTATTCCATGTATATGAGCACCACATTTTATGTTATATAATATATAATGATATAACATATATAATCTGATGGATACTTAAGTTGTTTCCATTAGTGTTGGTATAAAACATTTCTATTTTTACTCTGTGTTTATATTTATATTTAAATCATATTTCTTATAGATAACATACTATTGAATCTTTTTGACACATTTACTTTCACTTATCTCAAAACATCTATCCTTTACTTGGTATATTTAGACCATTTATATTTAAATGATTAATAGACTAGCTGTATCACATATTATAACTAGTATTTTATTTGTTATGCTTATTTTTACTTGTTTTTCTTTTCCTCTTTTTCTGCCTTCTCTGATTTTAACCAAATACTTTATATGAGCCATTTTATCACCTCTCATAGTTTGTCAAATTTACTTCTCCTTTCTTCTCTATACTTCTTTTACTGTTGGTTCTAAAGTTTGCAGCATATATTTACAAATAAAGATATTTTCATATAGCACTGGGCACAAGGCATAGAGATGCCTTGTAACAAAGTATTTCCAATTCCTTTCTCTCATTCCTTGTAAAATTGTCATTGTCATTATTTATTCTACCTACTCACATACTACAAGCACTCAGTTATTATCATTACTTTCAAACATGATCTATTAGATCAGTTACATAAGAGAAAAATTGCCTGACCTTTATTTACTTCTTATTTGACACTATTTCTTTATGTGTGTCTAAATTCTGACCCCTTCTATTTATTTTTTTCTTGAAGAGTCTATGCAATATTTATATAGAGAAAATCTTCAGTTTTTGTTCATCTGAAACAAAAAGAAGTTATTTATCTTTCACTTTGGAGAATAATTTTATCAAATATAGCATTATTGTTGGTTGAATTTTTCTTTAATTAAATTAAATATCTCGCTCTTAAGTTTCAGTTTGGATGGTTGATGACAAGAATCATGGAAGTGGTCCATATATAGAGCAAAGGATAAATATATAAAAAGTGTGGTACTTATATATAATGCATTATTACTCTGCCATAAAGAGAAATAAATGAGTCATTTGTAGGAAAATTTGTGTGCCTTAAAACATAATATTAAGTGAAATAAATCAGACACATAAACTTTAATTCTATGCTAATTTTATATGAGAAAGATAAATAACAAAATAAAAGATTGATAATAAGAAACAGATAGCTGGATCTTCATCAAATGGAAAGTAGATAAAGAGATAGAAGGAAGAGGAAGAGAGTGGAAGGAAATGGATGAAAAAAGATCTGTGTGATGTACATGTATCAACTTGCCACAAGGAATGCAATTATTATGTACTACAAACATTTACTAATAAAATATAAATACCAAAAAAAAGAAAGCTGATGAAATGTTTATGCTTCTTTATAGATAAGGTGATAATTGTTTCTAACCATCAAGATTTTCTTAGTCATTTTATTTTTCACTTAAATATGATATACTTTTGATTTGTTTGTTTTAAATTGGGGATTGAATCCAGGACATTCACACTCTTTATTTTATATATTCACACCTCTTTATTTTATATATTTATATTTTGAAATAAGAAATCTGTAAATAAGTTCTAAGTTCTAAGTTGTTAGGTTCCCCATGATGAGCTTGCACTTCTCAAGCCTGCTGCCTCAGGTTCCTGTCATTTGTTTCTCCTTGTAATTTCAGTTTATTGAATGTCTATTTACATATCTTCAATATTTTCTTTGTCTATTTTGTCAATGAGCTTATCAAACACACTCATTATTTCTGTTATATTGCTTTTAATTTCTAGCATTTCCTCTTGAATGTGCAATAATTGTCTCTTATTTATGCCATGTTGTCATGTTGTGATGCCATATCATGCCATGTCTGAATGTTGTCTCCCTTTTTCAATTAGAGGCCTAAAGGTTTTAGTTTCAAATATTTTTAATACTCTTTATGCTTATTCAAAACTTGTGTCATATTTGTGAGTCTGATGCTTGTTTTGTCTAATCAGATATTATTTTTTCTTTACTTTTAAAAATCATGTCATTTAATATTATTTTGAAATTTAAGTGATGTATTATTTAATAGCATCTGAGAAAACTGATCTTTAAAGTGAGATTTTGTTAATCTGAGTTGGATTCTCCTTAACGTGTACCATAGGTATAAGACTACAATCTTACAATTAATTAAGTGACCTTGTTTTAGTCTCCCTTTTGACTTCAGTCTTCTCTAAGTGTTACTTCTCAGACAGACTCTACATCTTGCAGGTATTTCAGTTGAATTCACATTTATTATACAGGGGTCATAGAATTTTGTAATTTAAATATTTTAGGCACTGTTTGGTTCCTCTGGCTTTTTTTTTTTTTCAGGTAATTTGAGCTCACCTGTAACATTCTGTAATTTCTTACCTCCCTAGGTTGCAGTATGGCAGTTTTCCCCATGACCTCATCTTCTGATAGATCCAAGAGAAGGCCTATATTGTCAATTTGTTCTGGAGTTTCATAGTAAGATAACACCAATGACTCCTGAGCTCTGTTGATATATTTGAATTTATATTTAAAGATTAAATTCATTGAATATATATTTATACACTTAATTTCCATCTGCCTATCTTATTTAGAGATGTATCTATGTGAATCTTTGTTACATTTTTTAATTTGCTTGTTTTGAGTGTTTTTTGTATATCTTGAATATATATCCTTGTCAGAAATGTTGTTTGTAAACTTTGTGACATGGATTTCATATTATTAAATGCCTTTCTAAAAGCAAATGGGCTCATTTATGCTATACTTCAGTTTATCTTTTATTTCTTTTTGACTTTGCCATCATATCAAAATCTCTCTAACTTAAATCTTTCACATTTTCTTCTATAATTTCCTAAGTTTTAAATTTTTAGGTTACACACTTAGGTCTATTATCTATTTTGAGTTTTTAATCAGATGTGGATTATAGGACATTACTTATAAAATATTGATATTCCAACATCATTTGTTGAAAATGTTTTTTTCATTTTACATTGTTTCTGCACTTCTGTTGAAAATCAATTCATCTATATTTTGAAAGTTGATTCATGGATTCTCCATACTACTCTAATTGTGTCTTTCATTTTGCAAATACCACATTGTTGTAGTGAGTAGTATGAGGCTGACAATTCTTTTTCTGTTTCAAAATTGTCTCAGCAATATCTAAAAAATTTTTTTCTAGAAATTTGTTAGGGATTGCATTGAATTTATTTAGCATATTGAGAAAAATATACATCTGAAAAGTATCCAAATAAAGAGTGAGCACATTTTCCTACATGTTTTTTTTTTTCCAAATTGGCAATAGTTAAGTAAACATTACTTATGCACCTTTTTAAAGAATAACATGATACTTATTTTATCCTGACTTTTTACCTAAACAATATTGTGTAATATCTGGAAGCTCCTAGGTAAGAATCTTACACTTAGTAGAATTGTTACTATAGAGCTGGCTGAGAAAATGAACTTGTTCTGGAAAGAGTAAATGATTCAGAAAAATAAATTAATACCTCTTCAAAGATTTCACAGTGAATTTTCAAGCCAGTTATAAATAGCCATGTGATTAATTTAATACGCTTTTATCAGAATAGTCTTTAGCATAATAATAATATGCTATTATTCTTACAAATAAGAGAATGTAGTTATGAAAATAATAAAATCAAGAAGCTTTTAAATAGGCAAAGGCCAAAGTCAAATTGGAATTGTTGAAAATGATAGACCAGCTCCTTAAAGTTGTATTTCAACATGAATAGATATGCACTAGAATAATGCCTCTAATCACTTAGTGGTAGAGGACCAAACTGATTAAATCAATGGCCATTGATCCAATCTGTTGGTTTAGGCGAGCTAGTCTGATGAAAGGTTTCAACTAGTGTTTAATTTTATCTCACTCCTTCCTCTCCCACTTCAATTCCTGGCAATTATTTGAACGAAATTATTTTTTAGACACAAATGTTCCTTTAAAGAGGACATTCCAGGTGAGATTGGGCTGAATATTATTAAGCTTATTTAATAATGGACATAGATGTATTATTCAAGTAGTTCTGCATTAATCACTGGTTGGGGTTGATTTTGAAAATCTTGGGGTCTTTCTTCAATTATTAATTTTTTGGTAAATTTGATTAAGATGTTATTCTTTGACTCTGCCCTGAGCAAGGCAATTTTGATTTCAGTGGATCACAATGGTTAACTATATCTGCTCTTTGTATGTGGAAGCCATTTTAAATAGCCTAATACTTAATTTCTGCTGGTTACAAAATCTATAATAATCATACTGATACACCTTGATATTTAAATAGACTAGTTTTTCTGTCTTGCTATGGCAGCTAGACTGAGTCAGAGAATCCATCTATTTAGGCATTATTTATCTAAAGAATATTTGTTGCCTTCAATCTGATTTGCAGATTGAAGACTTTCAAAGGCCAGGTAGCTAGCAATGGTCTTCCTGCTTTATAGAACATTAGTAAGGGTTTTGCTTTAAATCGTCTGTGTCATGCCTAGGAAGGCTGCATATTAGCTGCTGTAAACTGTTTCTTTTCAGAATAGAAAGAGCTAAAACAATGAAACTCCTGAATTTATGTGACTCATTGTAAGTCTTTTGAAAGTCAGTACTTCCTTTTCCCAACACCAAGTAGCTTTCTCAACTGAGACTTTCATTTAACTAAGTAAGTACAAGTTGGCCCTTCACTTACTCACTTAAGTACTGACCACAACAATAAATAGTACTGCCCACAACAATAAATAGTACTGCCGAACCCTGAATTCGGCAGTACTATTTATTGACCACTTCAATATTTGCAGAGGGAGTCAAGAAAAAAGACAGTAGAAGCTATAGTTAATTCTTGCTATCTTGACAGCTGTAAGTTATTAATGAAGCAGAGAAACAAGAGAAAGGGCTAGAAAAAAAAAAGAAAAGAAGAAGTGATTTAGATATATCTTGGATTTTCATTTATTTTGGTCAAAATTCCTGGCTTAAATGTGATGAGACTATTATGCAATAAAATAATGACTTGTCACCTGCATTGACCTTCTTAGTTATAGAGTACTTCCTTGCTAAAAGTTTACTAATTGAAGAAAAGAACTGTGGAGAATCTGATATTCTGAGTTCTTTCAACATCAGCTCATTAACTCATGGAGCAATGTACACTATGGGTGCCTAGAACAAAGATACCAAGTGTCCACTCAATCCTAGGCCAACTCTTACTGGGCACAACTATGATAGTCTCTTCTTTGTTATTGTGTATCTTAATACATCACTGAGATGCTTTGCATTGCCTGTTTGTACTTGCTATGAACCTTATTCAACAAAGCACTGGAGTAGATTAAGAATATTTATACCCCAATGGATAAGTACGTAAATTTTGTAAATGTATAATTTGCAGAGAGGCAAAATTTACTGGGATTTAAATATAGATAAAGGCTTTCTAATTTCTGCTAATAGTAAGAAGAGAATATAGAAAATCTAAATCTCACACTAGCTGTTAAAGCATTGAACTTGAGTGATTTATACTCACAATCATTGGTCAAGAAAATGTGGATCTTAAAAAGCATTCTGCCATGGCACTCCGACCTCCACAGCCCCCTCGACTTGGCAAATTTTCTCCTTTGTCTGGCTTTTTTATTTGACTGAATCATAGACATGTATGCTTTCTGATTTAGTTTCACATTCATGGTAATAATTAACTATGTCCCTTTTGAAAAGAATTTTGAATAAATCAGAGTCACATCTATTATTCCTGTTACGCACTTCGTTGTAAACCTTCCTCTCACTAACCAATCTATGCATTGAATTCCTAACTGTTAGGACCTCAGATGAAAGAAAACCCTGCCACAACCTTGATCTTAGCCTCTGAAATTGTAAGAAAATGAATTTATATTGTGTTTATGCCATCTGACCTGTGGTACTTTGTTATGGCAGCCCTGGAAAACACAAACTCTTCCTTCTATTTTGGTATTCAAGCAACTGTGAGTGATGAATGTCAGTAGCACTATTCACATATAATTGTTTTACCCAGAGATTTCTGGCCTCTCTTTCACGATGAAAAGTTTATGAAAATATTTAGTGTTTTTCATCTTTCAGCCCCAGTTTGGCTGACTTGAAATTTGGTCTGGTTCCTATGGTAATAAGGCTAAATTTTGAAACTTGGAATTTACTCATCATTTTGAAAATAATATTTTTTTTCTTTTTGAAAAATATAACAACATAGCAAGTCTTTATGTTAACAAGGCCTGTGCTATAGCACAGGTGTCAATACAAAGGAAGGAGCCTTGCTAGACTAAAACCTGAGGAGTGGCTGAGGAATGTAGCTTATACAGAAGTTTTCAAGCCTGCTTAAGTAAGGAGCAGGGCTGAAAGTTTGCAGAGCAAGTTGGACATCTTAATAAAGAACCTGATTCCTCCTTTGCGGAGTGACCCCTCTATTTTTCACAAAAGCATCAGTATCTTCTGGAGTGGCGGAAGGGGAAGGGGCACCACACAGCCTGTATGTCTGCACTCATGTTGGATTAGAAAATGGTTTGATAGAAAGAACACTATATTGCCAGATAGGACCCTGAAACAAGTTATTCCAGTCTTTTCTGGGATAAGGAGGAGCAAAAGAATGTGAGGGACAGCGATACAGTAGTCTCCAGCAAAGCCACTTCTCCCCAGCTGGTGTGGGAAAAATGAAAAGTACTTCTCCTCTGTCAAGACTTCATCCTCCTGAATCTTAAGAAGAGGAGGTGAAGGGCAAAGCTCCATCTTCTATAACTGTTTCAGTGCTGATATGATGGGGCAGTTGATCCTTATACCAGAAGAATAAAAATCCCTGGATAACAATTCCATCTTTCATGTCTTCTGAGACATTTCAATGAAAGAGTCCCAGTAAAATTTCATGTATATCACTTATATGGAATTTAATTATGGCTAAAAATAATTGACATATAGAGATTAATGCTTGTATCTGTAGAGAAATAAAACTATTTTTATACCAACTCAACAACCAGTGCCCATTTTTTCTTTAGTTTCTATAAAAAATTATACCACAATATGATAACAGAAATGTTTATTACTCTCAAAAGTTTTCTACCCATTTAGCATCTTTTTTTTGGTATAGGAACTACACCCCAAGATTATTGTATTTTTTTGAGACACAGTTTCACTAAATCATACAGTTGTCCTCAAACTCCCAATCTTCTGTCTCAGCTTTCAGAGTAGTAGAAACTATAGGCATGCATCCCTATGCACTGGCTGACTTAACACATTTTGAAATACACCCTACCCTATTATGAACCATAGTTACTATGTTGTAGAGCAGATATATAGTACTAATTCATCTTATGTACTTGAAACTTCAAGAGTCCAAAGATTTTTCAGGAAAAGAGATGGGCTTGCATATTTTTCAGTGTCTACTGTCATCTGAAAGTAATCTTACTTGTAGCATGACTCAAAGAAGTATCACCAAGCCACACTGAAATTCACACAATAGTTCTCATTGGCTCTTTATGTCTGATAAATTATGTCTGATTGTTATTTAGAAATTTTTGTATTAAGTATTAAATAAGAATCAGGACCTGAAGAGATAGTTCCTGGTATTCTTAATGGGACTTTGAGAAAAACTTATGCATAATGGGACTTTGAGAAAAACTTATGCCCAATGAATAGATAAATGGAAACATCATAAAAATATATACTTCATCACTGAACACAGATTAAAACTCTCAATGACATTTTTGATGAGGTGCACATTATTTTTTTGATCATTTGTTATGCCTAAATCTTGCAACCTGAATGACTACTTCTAAGATAACAATAACTAGTTATTATGTTAACTAGTTAATATAGTATATATTAACTAGTGTTAATTTCCTACTATTTTTTGAAAGTCTGTATCATTTCTATCTTTTGTTTTGTTTTGTCTTGTTCTGTTTTATTTTAAAAACTGTGCACATTAACTTTGTCTCACATTTGAGATTTGAGTATCTGTCTTGGGCTTTTAATATTTTACACTGATGATAACAGTAAGTGAGCATTTTGAAAAACTTCTGAAAAAAATGCAAGATTTTTACTTTCAACTTCAGTGATATTAAAAGTGAATGAGTTAGATTAGTGATGTCAGCTTCTCAGAGGGCAGGATGCCTCAAAAGTCATCACTTGCTAGAAACTATCAGTTCTAGAAGTCAAAGAAAAAGTCTTTATAGGTTTATCATTTTTGGAAATACTTTATGCAGTAAGATTTACCTTAAAATTATACAGTGATTTATAGGACTTTCAGGTAATATCCTTATATATGCCAAAATCTCCCTGCCTTCCTCTTACACAGGATGAGGATATTTACAAAGGAAGAATCCGAGCTCCCTGATGAGTCTCTTAGTTCAATTTCTAAACTTCTCAAGTTGACACACTGTATCAACTATAACAATCTACCCCTTGTCAATTTGGCAACCAGACACATTTCTTTAAATAGGTTTCCAGATACAAGACATGCTTATTCTTAACATTTCACAACTTGAACATTATAACACAGGTTTAACAATCTTTAAGAACCAGTATTGTCTATCAACATTATATTACATTAAAAACATAATATTCTTCCCCTGATCCCCCCTCAAGACTCATGAACATCCCTTTATTCAAAAGACTTTTAGTGCATCTGCAAGGCTTGCCAAAGTCCTAACAGTTTCAGTATTGAAAAAAATGTCCAAGTCCTAAATCTCCTCTGAGATGTAAGCAAACTCTTGCTGTAAGCCCCTGTACAAATGAAAACAAAGTTAAACATCTTCAACATACAAAGGCACAAGATAAACATTACCATTCTAAAAGTTACAAACAGAATGACATAAAGGATAGGACCAAAACAAGTCCAAAATGCAGCAGGACAAATGTTAAGTCCTAAAGTTCTGTGTTCAGCATCTTAAGAAATCTGGTTTTGAGCTCCAAAAGGCTTAAGTCGCTCCACCCCATGGCACTTTTGATTGCAGCTCCCATGGCTTCTCTCTTGGGCTGACTTTGCTCCCTTCCTGCAGCTTCCTTAGATAATCCACACTCCTGATTTTTCCAAACTTTGGTGGCTCCACTGCACCTTTAACTTCACACTCACAGAAGGCTTCATGCACAGCCCTCTCAGAGGCTCACTGCCTGGCCTTCTAGGCCTTCTGAAATCAGAGTGGAAGATTTTTTTTAACCTCAGAACTCTTGCAATCTGTGTGCACCTAACACCAGCACCACGTGAATGATGCTGAGGTCTGCTGCTAGTTGGAGCAGTAGCCAGGTTTTTCCGTCTCTTGGATGTGGGGGTCAAGTGCATGGATCATTGTGCATTCTGAATCCAATTCTGAGGAACACATTTTCTGTGCTGTTCCTATTCTGCAATATAGTGCAGCTGCTGACATAGTGAAACATGATGCTCTGTGGTTTTTGCCTCAAAGGGAAGTATCACTTTTGCAGGTTTGTTGCTGCGAAAGCTCAAGACTTGCTGCTTTTTGTGATGCCTTTAGATCATCTTTTGTATTCTCTTGTTCATTCTCAGAAATCAAGATTTCCTTAGGTCTATCTTTGCAGCCCACAACTTTATTGGAGCTTCCTTTCTGGCCAAACTCACAATGTTTTAAATTATCCTGTTGGGCTCTTTACTCTTGATTCTCAACATAGATTTGTAAAAGCCCCAAACAATAGCCATGCAACTGCCTCCACCTTCTACTACCTTGAAGCTTCTTCTGATAGATTAATTAATTCACTACCCTTAATCTGAGTTTCAGGCAAAGTCTCTGGACATGAGCAAAATCCAGACAAAATTTTGCCAAGCCACATTTTTGCCATAATACACATCATCTGGAATCCAACAACAAATGCAGTCCTTCTTCCCATCAGAAACCTCCCAAGCCTGGTTTCTACTGTCAGGATTTCTATCATCATTTTGGTCTTCTAAACTCTGACCAGAATCTCCCTAAGGCATTCCAGTGCTCCTCCTTCAGGTGACATCTCTGAACCTTTCCAAACTCTTCCCACAAGCCATTCCCAGAGGTTTGAGAACCACATGGCCAAGTATAGTCACAGCAGTGACCTTATTTCTCTGGTACCAAATTCTGTCTTGGTTTCTTTAGTTGCTGAGACAAAATACCTGACAAAATAAAGAAAGGAAAGGTTTACATATTTATCTCACAGTTTGTGGGGGTTTCAGTCCATAATCAGCTGGCTCCAAAACAGGCTGGCATGGCACAGGGACAACATTTCAAGGCAGCAGCCAGCAAAAACAGAAAGAGCAAAAGAGGGGAAGAAGAAGTATCTTTTTCCCCCTTATATTGTATGCAGGCCATCTCCACCCCCAGGGCAGATGTAGCACTCAAAAATTCTCTGTGCCCTTCTCTTGCACAGGATAAGGATATTTACAAAGGAAGGATCTTGGCTCCTCCGTTGAGTCTCTCAGTTAAATATCTAAACTTCTCAAGTTGAAACAATGTATCAGCCATAACAAATGACAAAAAAAAAGCCCTCATAAAAAATGTTAAGAAAATTATGGTACTGTGAGCACCGTTATACTATTCTACACTTTAGTTTTAATCTTAATAATAAATGACATTTAATATTCATGTAATTATTTTGTAAAGACTCCATTTCTCAGTAACTCTACTTACTGTATCAGATAAAAAACTGTAATTATTTTTTAATGCAGTTTCTTTAGTCTGTAGTTTCCCAAAGATTGGGTGGAGGGTAAAGAAAGAAACATGAAGACTTTAGTAAAACAACCTTGATGAAACTATTTTATGAGTTATAAAGCAATATGTATTTATAAATAAATGTCTAAATTTGATAGTCCAAATTGTATTTACTGCAGTGTCTGATATATGCAATTGGTTTATGTTAGGCATTCATATAGGTATATTTATATATATATATATATATATATATATATATATATATATATATTCTTAATAGGTTTTATGCAAAAGTCAAATAAAGGACGCATTGGATAGATAACTGGTCCCCAATTGTGAAAAAAATGTCCTCTTGAACCTCATTTCCATCTGAGGTAGGTAACAGATACAAGGAAAATACTCATTCAATTTAAGAAAGTGTTGAAACACATGGGCTGTTTTAGGCTTAACAAACATGAGCAAAGACAAAGAGAGATGTAGGAATGCAGTATGTTGCATAAGGCATAATGCTTCTTTTCTATATGGCACATGGTAGGATTTTATAACAAGATTCAATAAACAAGATGAAGTACATAAAGATGGTTACATAAATAATTTCAACTTCTATATTTCTTTTAGTACAAACACAGGAGCACTGCTTTAAGGGCTAACAATTGACAGAACACAAGATGGAGAGATGACTAAGATAACAGTAACTAACAGAATCAGAGAAAAATTGTATTTACAGATGAAGTCATTAGAATTTGAAAGATAGTTCTAAAGTGAAAAAATGTGACAGGAAGTTTTTTGAGGCATATATAATACTGAGCTTTCACCTTTAGTCCCAGAGCAGAGAAGAATTTCTCATTTTGCTGTGGTCTTAGGGGTTCCTTGGCTGGAGGAACCTGAAGAAATGAGTTGAACAAAACCCATTTGTTTCATAACTCCTTCTTAATTTGCCTAGCTTATTCACATTACAAGGACATTCTTGGTTCAAAAAAGGAAGAGATTCAAAATGGAAAATGTGACTGTATTAGATTGTTTATGGTTTTGACAGTACCTGCTCCAATTTGTCTGTTTTTGGTTTTACTAGTAACTGCTCCAATTTGTCTGTTTGCTTAATATTGGAATCCTTCCTTGACTATATATTTCATGGAATTAGGTGTTATTTTTGTGTTATTAATAGTAACTTGTGCTGGCAGAATGGCCCTATGTCATCTGAACAGATGTATAGAGTAACAATAGCCTATGATTAGGCAAGACAATATTAGCTGAGGAGAGAAGGAAGAAACTGTGACCAAAAGACCATTATATCACCACTTCCTTTTGACAATACTTTTACAGCCAAGGATTGTGGGAAGATATGAAGACCTGAGAGAACAGCTTGAAGACCAATGTTCTTAGGGAAATTAGCAAGCAACATTTACAGGAAGCTGGCCTATTTGGAGGGCAAAGAGCATTTGAAAACAAACTAAAAGAACAGAAAAGCCACCAGGAACCTATTCTTGGTAGGGTTTACTGAGATGTAGCTTTAAGAAAAGAAAAAATCTTATTGAATACATACACTACACATCCAAAAGGATTTAATAAAGGAGAATTTTACCCTCTGCTTTAAAAGTACCTATCATAGAATTATCAGATTAAGTGATACTAGAATTATTATTGTGTGAGAGAATACTATGTTTAGACCTAAAAGTTAAACAATATATGAAAATGTCTAATTTATACTTCATTATGTATACTAAAGACTTTGAAAAATGATTAAGTTAATTTTGCTTTCCTTCCTCTCTCTCTCTCCCTCTCTCTCTCTGTCTGTCTCTCTCTCACTCTCCTTCTGTATTAAGGAATTAGGTCATTCAGTTACAGAATCTAATTATTCTGATATGGCACTCAATAAGCTGAAGACCCTGGAAAAGATGGTGTGTTTCCAGGAGTCTGAAGGCAGAAGAAGACTTGTGTCTCAGTTTGAAGACAGTCAGAAACAGTGATTTCTTCTCACCTGTGTGTTACCTTGCTGTCTGTCCTTGTTCCATTCAGCTCCTCAGTGGATTTTGATGAGGCCCAGTTTCACTGAGGAAGGTAAGATGCCTTACTGTATCTATCAACTCAATTATACTAAGTGAAATAAGCCAATATAGAAAGACAATTATCCTATGATCTCACTCATTTGTGGAAACTAAAATTTTTCTCATAAAGGTAGACAGTGGAATGGTGATTGTTAGAGCATGGCAGAGTAACATACAGAGGACTCAAGAGAGCTTAGTAAATAGGAACTAAACAGTTACAAAGAAGCAAGAAGTTCTGATATGCTATTATGGAATGGGGTGACTATAATTATAATGCACTATAATATTTTGAAAGACTACAAAACATTTTGAATGCTATCACTGTGAAGATGTCAGATATGATGTAGATACTTTTAGCTTTATTTAAACATTACAAAACAATTGTTTGTAAACAAGCAGTTTTCAACCTTTTGGCATATGAACTGGTTTTGTTAAAAACAATTTTTCCAGAGGCAGGTTTATTATGTCACAGGAATAACCAAGTTTTGTAAGCCATTCTCTGTCACTGAAATGTGCTGCCAATGGTGACCGTTCTAAGGGAAATCTGTGGAGCAGCTCTCATAATTCAAAAACAGTGATTAATTATCTGTCTTTAGAAATTCAACTCATTTCTTCGTGAAAGAGATGTACGATGAGTTAAGGGCACATTATTTAGTGTGACTGACAATTTTAATCACATGTTACAAAACACTGTACGGTTCAGGTGCCTTTTTTTTACTAGCTACTATTTCCATATGGATGACAGAAGCAACTTCTTTGACCCTAATAGTGAGACCAGAAAGCAATCCAATCATTCCATCTGCTCTGTCCATGCATATACCAAAACAAAGTAACTAATTTAATTGTCCTAATATGTAATCATTAAAAGGCTTGAAAAATTCTGCAGCTGTGGAATTCTTTGGCAAGAAAAATGCACATATCATGGATATCCTTCTAAAATATATATATTGCACAAAAATAAGCATTTTGCTTTGTTGTCAAAATTGGTAGACTCATCAACCTGTATTGTGTACCATGGTGAGCCACTAATCCTCTCTAACAATTGTGTTTTGATATCCTCTGTTATTTCATCAGTTCTTCTAGCTATGGTTTTAACCAAAAAGGAAAACATACTACCATTTGAATAATAGCATCTCCTTTACTGAAAGTAATGATCAGTTCTTCACTATTAAAGTCTTCTTTGCATTAACAATGTGGTTAGCCTCTAAGAATGATGCCTTCAGTAAGACATATTTGATGAAGTGATTGCCTTCAATAATTTCTTTTTTTGCATTCATGCTTTGTTTTTGTTTTGGAAAAAGTTCAAAGCCTTCTTTTTTAATGTGGAGTGCTTTTTTTTCCTTATAGCAAGACAATTTTGAAGGTCTCACAGGTTCACTGGACTGCAGACAATCAAATAAGTTACATAGCAGACTTGGAAAATGTGAACCATGTGATGTAGTATACCCATAATTTAAGTAGAACTATGATATTTTCTCCTAAATCCAGCTTCCTTTTGTTGGCAGACTTAAGTCTTCAGCTATCTAATCATTGGATCTTTTTCCTTTTTCAAAGATGCTATCCTGTGATTTTTTTAAAATTCATTTTGGCTAAGGACAGCTTGTGAGGTTATCAAAACTGACTGATACAAGTTTGCAGTGTGGAGAAGAGGTGCAGATGGAAGTGGTAAATAAAATTATGGGTGGGCCATGCATGAATTAAAGGAAGTGTTGGGTTCTGATTTAAAGCCTTCCACCAGGTCAAAGGCACACAGAGTGAACCCCATCCAAGGATGTAACCTTGGTATCTTGCTCAGAACCTGGTAAGACCCAACCCAACATCCCCAATCAGCCAGGGACCTTTGGGTAGATCCCTTGGGGCATGATTGGGCCCCACCCAGTGATCTCAAGTGGCAGGAGAATAGCTTGCGCAGTGGCTCAAACCAAAGGCCTATACAGTGAACCTTATCCAGCTATGCAACCTCAGCACCTGGCTTGGAACCTGGTAGGGCCCCACATAGCTATGGTGTTTTGGTGCACCAAGCGGCATGAGTTGAAGGCCTACAGAGCATACTCCATCTAGCTGCTCAGCCTTGGTACAACACTTAGAACCTGGTAGAGTCTCACCCAGTGACCTCAAGCAGCTTAGGAAGCTTCAGGGTATCATGTTGGGTGTGCTGAAGGCCCATTCATCACACTCCCCACATTTGAGGAGCCTTTGAGTGCCACTAGGGACCTGGTAAGGCCTAACTAATAACCTCCACTCAATTGGAGAAACTCCCTGCAGTACAGATAGATATTCCTAACCCAGGAAGCAGCTGAGACTTGCATTCAGCTTCTCCAGGGAAATATAGGAAAATGACAAAATTAAAAAGCAAAACACAAGCTCAGACCTCCAGTCCATATCAAACAAGCCTAGGAGACATGGACATAGAAGAAAATATAAGCCACATACCTGAAACTTTTGAAGTGATAGCAACTGAAGTAAAGAAACAACCCCATGAAGTAGTAAAGGAACTCAAATCAGAAATAATCTCTCAGGTAAAAGAAGAAATGATAAATGCAATAAAAAAATGCTGAACACATCTAAAGAAAACATAGTTAAAAACTGAGGAGCACTGTAAAAGATGGAAACCTTGAATGAACAATATAAGAAAAAACAGAATGCATGAAACAGATTTAAAGAGATATCTAGGAAATCAAAAATTCCTTTGAAAGATGTAGAAATCACCTCAGTGAAAATGAAGATAGACTTTCATATCTTGAAGACAAAATTTCAGCTAGTGAACAGGAAAGCAAAGATTTTTTTAAAATAACAAGGACTCAGGAAATAACAACTCAACAGTTGCAAGATGATGCAAAGAAAAACAATATAAGATTGATATGTGTAAACAAAAAAGAAAGTGACAACACAAATGATATCAAAAGACAATTTACAGAAGTAATAGTCAAAAATTTCCCAAACATGGGAAAGGAAACTGACATACAGATAAGTGAAGTAAGTAGAACTCCAATTAGCATAACCCAAATAAATCTATACCCAGACATATAATAATCAATATCCAAGATTTTCAAAATAAGAAAGAATATTAAAGCTATCAGAGAGAAGAGATGGATCACCTATAAAGGACAGCCCATCAGAATCATAGCAGACTTCTCAACACAAACAATGAAGTCAAGAAGAGCATGGAGTGAAGTATTTCAAGACCTAAAGGAAAATGATTTCAAACCCAGATTGGTATATCCTGCAAAACTTTGCTTCAAAATTGTTGGAGAAATAAGATACTTCTACAACAAAGAACAGCTGAAGAATTCATGACCACCAAACTAACCCTGCAAAGAATACTGAAAGATATTTTATATAGACATAAAAAATAACTAGGACTTCAAGAACACCAACAGAAGAAAACCACTAAGCAAGGCAAACAGGAAAGGTGAAGAACCAACAGCAGAAAGATAACATGAAAAAAACAAGCCAATATATTATAAGTTATAACCATTAATGCAAATGGTCTCAATACACCAATTAAAAGAAACATTCTGGCAGAATGGATCAAGAACCAACATCTAACCATATGCTGCATATAAGAAACCTGTCTACCCAAAAGGAAATTCATAGACTGAAAGTCAAAGGGTTGAAAACAGTATATCATGCAACAGGAACTTCCACCAAAAAAGCAAGGGTAGCTATTCTGTTTGCAGACAATGTGAACTTCAACCAAGAATGATCAAAAGAAATAAAAAAGGTCACTATATCCTTGCTGGGAAAAACTTCAAGAGGAAAAGGTAATGATCTTAATATATATGCACCAAATATAGGACCACCTAGCTATATAAAACAAATATTAATATAAATAAAAAATCAATAACACAATTATAACAGCAGATCTTAACACCCCATTGACACAAAGAGACAGGTCAACTGGACAGAAAATCAGCAAAGAAATAACAAAACTGAATCAAATATGTGAACAAATGGACTCAGCAGATGTGTACAGTGTTTTCTACCTATCAACATCAGGATACACATTCTGCTCAGCTTCACATGGGGCATTCTATAAAATAGACCATATTCTAGCCAATAGAACATGCTTAAGTAAATGCAAAAGAATTGAAATTATCCCATGCATATTATCTAATCATAGTGCCATCAAACTAGAAATTAATAACAGAAGAAACTGCAAAAATTCCATAAACATTGAAATTGAGTAACACACTCCTGAACAATCAACAGAGGAAATTAAAGAAGAAATTAAACAACATCTACAAGCAAATGAAAATACAAATATAAGTACTGGAATTTGTGGATGCAATGAAAGCATTCCTCAGAGAGAAATTTACTGTGGTGAATTCCCACATCAGGAAAACAAAATGAACATAAATAACCTGATGCTACACCTCAAACATCTAGAAAAAGAAGATCAAGTCAAGCCCAAAGCCAAAAGAAGGGGGGAAATTATAAAGATCAAGCAGAAACTAATGCAATAGAGACTAAGAAAATAATACAAAGAATTAATGAATCAAAGAGTTGGTTGTTTAAAAGAATAAATAAAATTGATAAGCACTCAGCCAACTTTATTTTTAAAAAGAAAGAAAAAACTCAACTTATGCAATAAGGAATCAAAATGGCAAAATCGCTACAGATCCTGTGGAAATACAGAACATCATCAATACCTACTTGAAGAACCTTTACTCTCATAGGTTTGATAACACAGAAGAAATGGACAGACTCCTAGAAATATTTGAATTACCAAAGCTGGATCAAGTATATGTAAAACTGTTGAATAACCCAATTTCAATTAATGAAGTTTAAAATGTAAAGTTCAATTAATGAAGTTGAAAATGTGGATAAGTTAAAATCTTATCCATAAAGAAAAGCCCAGGTCCTGAAGGAGTCACAGCTGAATTCAATAAAAAATTCAAGGAAGACTTAATTCCAACACTCCTTAAACTCTTCAGTGAAATTGAAAGGGAAGCAATTTTCCCTAATTCATTCCTGGAAGCAAGTATTGCCCAAAGAAGCAACCAAAAAAGAAAACTACAGGCCAATCTCCCTAATGAATATAGATGCAAAAATTCTCAATAAAATACTGGCAAACACAATGCAGCAAATCATCAAGAAGATTATACATCATGATCAAGTGGGATTCATCCCAGGAATTCAGGGGTGGTTCAACATATGTAAATCAATAAATGTAATCCATCATATCAACAGAACCAAAGATAGGAATCACAGGATCATTTCAATAGATGCAGAAAAAGCTGTTTATAAAGTGCAACACTCATTGATGATAAGAATACTACAGCAAATTGGAATAGATAGCCTTTATCTCAATCTAAAAAATCCATCTATGACAAATCAACAGCTAGCATCATATTAAATGGTCAAAAAATAAAAACTTTTACTCTAAAATCAGGAACAAGACAAAGATGTCCATTGTTACCACTCCTATTCAATATAGTGCTGGAAATATTAGCCAAATCAATTAGACAAGAGAAAGAAAAGGAATAAGGATAGGAAAGGAAGAAGTTAAATTATCATTATTTGCAGATGACATGATACTCTACACAGAAGACCCCTAACTCCATTGAAAGATTACTAGGTATAATAACCAAAGTAATGTAGCTGGATACAAGGTCAACATTCAAAAATCAATAGCATTCCTCTACACAAACATTGAGAGAGAAATAAGAGAAGCCATATCCTTCAAAATAGCATTCCCCAAAATGAAATACTTAGGAATCAATCTAGCAAAGGAAGAAAAAGATCTATTAAGTGAAAATAAAAATACTCTGAATAAAGAAAGTGAAGAGGATATCAAAAATGGAAAGACATTCCTTGTTTATGAGTTGGAACAACAAACACTGTGAAAATGGCCATTCTCCCAAAACTGTTATACAGATTTAATACAATTCCAATCAAAATGATATTAGCTTACCTCACAGATCTAGAGAAATCATTTCTAAAATTCATTTGGAACCAGAAAAGATCTAGAAAACAAAGGCAATACTGGGCAATAAAGGTAGGAAGGAGGCATCACAACCCCTGACTTGAAGTTATACTACAAAGCTATTGTGATAAAATCAGGTACTGGAGTAAAAACAGACTTGAACATCAAAGGAATAGATTAGAAGACACAAACACAACTATCAACACATTCAACCACCTTATCTTTGATAAAGGTGCCAAACACTGCACAAGAAGAAAGATAGCCTTTTTAATAAATGGTGCTGGAAAAACTGGCTTTCCATATGCCAAGAACTAAAACTAGACCCATGCCTATCAATATGCACTAAAGTCCAAATGGATCAATGATCTAAATGTTAAAATAGAAACAATCTGCTGGAAGACAAAGTAGGTTAGAAATCCTGAAGATATAGGGGTAGGTAGAGAATTCATGAACAAAAATTAAACTGAATGGGAAATACTTCCCAGAATCAATAACTGGGATCATGTTTTATTAAAGAGTTTCTGCATGTCAAAAGAAATCTCCAGCAGAGTGAAAAGAAAACCTATGAATTGGGAAAGAAATCTTAGTCAACTGTTCTCAGACAAGGATGTCTATCTAGAACATATAAAGAATTTTTAAAAAATCAGACCCCCCAAAATTCAAAGACCCAATCCAAAAATGGGCATCTGAAATGAATACATACTTCTCAGATAAAGAAATACAAACAGTTAATAAATACATGAAAACATTTTCTGCATCATTACAAATTAAATGCAAATTAAAGCCACACTGAGATTTCATCTCATTCCAGAAAGAATTACCAGGATCAAGAAAACCAACAACAACAAATGCTGGAGAGGTTTTGAGGAAAAAGGAACTCTTCTGCACTTTTGGTGGAAATGTAGACTGGTGCAACCACTGTAGAAATCAGTATGGAGGTTCCTCAGAAAGCTGAGATTGGAAGTCTCATTTCACCTAGCTATTCCACTTCTGGGTATATTCCCAGAAAAATTGAAAACATCATACCACAGTGATATATTACAGCACAATTTGTAATAGCCAGATCTTGGAAACAACCTAGATATGCCCATCAACTGAGGATTGGATACAATATGTGGTATTTTTATACAGTGGAGTACTACTCAGCTATAAAGAAAGATAACACTGAGGCTTTTACAGGTAAATGGATGTGATTTGAGACCATATTCATAAGTGAAAAAAATCAGACTCACATACAAATACCATATTGTCTCCCTACTGTAAGAAACTGAAAGAGTAAATAAGATACAAAATCTTCAATAAATATTGTTAAAGGGTAAGAAACTGCTCAAAGGAGAAAAAATAACTCAGATAGGGAAAAGGAGAAAAAGAAGGGAGGGAAAAGAAAAACATATAAATTTGTATATATACACAACATAGCAAAGATGATTGTGTTACTAATTCTATTAGTTATTAGAACAAACAGTTAACATTAATAGGACTGAATCAATTTTGCATGTTTAAATCTAGTAATCTGAGTAGCTCTTTTGAGGATAACTATACAAAGTAACAACCTTAGTTATTTTCCTATCCCATTGTTTTGAGGGCCTATATGGTCATTGTTTTGGGGTCTTTGTTGTTGTTGTCTCTTTTGTTTGTCTTCCCCATAATTTGTTTTGTTTTGGTTGTGTTTTGCCTTCTAATATAGAAAGGATAGATGTACATGTATAGGCTAATACATGCTTAGAACTTCCAAAGAGTTTACCAGAATTGATTTCATTACATGTGATGGTATGAACAGCTACTTTGAAGAAATAGAGACATTATGGTAGCCATTGCTGATTTCCTATTACGTTGTTGTAAAGTCCAATAACGCTTTTATTCTTTGTTTTGATTGGTTTTTGTCTGTTTTGTATTATTTAATTTCAATGTGAAGGTATGAACAGGTATGTTGAAGAAAATAAGAGATATTATGTTAGCCATTATTGATTTTCCTATTATGTGATTCTGAAGACTTGTAATGCTTTCATTCTTTTTTTAAATTGGTTTTATACTATTTTGTCTTGTTTGAATTCATTATTTGGGAAGATATGGACAACTATTTCCAAGAACACAAGAGACATTATGGTAGCCACTGGTGATTCCCTGTTGTCTTGTTTTGAAATCTGGTGTTGCTTGCATTGTTTTGTTCTGATCTGCTTTGTTCCATTCTGTTTTGTTTTGTTCTATTATCTTTAAAATAAAAAAAATTAAAAAATAAAGTCTTCCACCAAATGAAACTGGAGAAATGAGGTACATCAACATATTTGCCACTATAAAGCTTGCCCAAATGTGTAGTTTAATCCTCACTTGCTGATAGAGTATTAATATGACTAAGCAATTGTATTAATATGACTAAGCAATTGATTAAGAGCTCTGTGCAGTCACAGCTTCCAGCTAATGCTAACCTGTATTTATAGTCACTCCTAATACCAGCATCACCATCTCAGCTCTACCTCAGATTATAAAGCATTAGATTCTCAAAAGAAACTTGCAACCTGGGTCTCTCAAGTGTGCAGTTTGTGATCCTACAAGAATCTATTGTTGCCACTAATCCGATAAGAAGTAGAGCTCAGGCAGTAATGTGAGAAATGGAAAACAGCTATAAATACAGGTTAAGTTGCGCTACTTCATCTGTTGTAACCCCAGGTTCTAATAGGCCTCCTGTTCAACCCAGGTTTTAATAGGTCATGTTCTAGGGGCAGAGGGTCCCTGATCTAAGCATTATGCTATCCTATGAATATGAACAACATTTGTGTTTTTGTGTATCAGTTAAAAGCGCATTCAATTTTAAAAGTCAATTTCATAATGAACACTTTTGCTGAGATAGCAGAAAAATGTTTAATCAAATATCTCGGTATACCATGGCTCAGTCAGGTTGACATATAAATTTAAGGATCAAAGTAATTTTTTGTTTCTGTTCTGAAAGGAAATCACTAAGATCCTTGATGATTCTGTCTTTTTTCACAACATCATTTTACAGCTATCCATGAAACACAATGCTATAAAATATTAGTATGTCATCACCACCAGCTAAGTAAAATGTTCTAATCCAGCCAACTAACATTTTATAGCTGTGATAGTCATAAGAGCTGATATTTTACGATTCAGCCAGCCTACCAGGAAATGAGGGAGATTTAAATTAGTTTTATTAAAAAGCTTGTAGTAGGCTTTTGGAATATTTTAAATTTTTTTTAACCTGGAATTGAATTCATGAGTTTGCACTTGCCAAGTAGGCACTTAGGCTGCAGAGCTAAACCTCTGGCAAGGGCTTTTTTAAAAAAGTAATTTAAAGGGCTTTTTTTGGAGGGGGGGGTGTCTTTTTTTTTCTTGTCTTTTTTCTATTTTCTTTTCTAGTACCAGGATCAAACTCAGGGCCTGGCGCTTGCCAGGCAAGAGCTGAGCCACTGAGCTACATCCCAAGCCTGAATATTTTAATTTTATAATTGTGCTCTCATTCAAAGGAGCACTACAGGAGAAAATATTAATTTTTAATGCGTTTGGTTTTGAGAAGTTTTTAAATGATTACATGTTAAGTTAAAGGATACATACTAGAAATTCAAACAGTGAGACTGCAAACAGTTCTGCTCAAAGATCCAACAAAGATTCAGCAATATGGTCATCAATTTTTTACACTCAAACATACATGCAGTTATATACTTTAGAGCACTTTCTTTTCCTCTCTTTTTTACAATAGCAATTACACATTTTGGTTTTATTACACTTGTAGTTCCTATTTGCTTTTTACACTAGAGACACAATATGATACTTATAAATATGATTCTTATTTATTTCACTAATGAGGATAGTCTCAAGTTGTCTCCATTTACCTATGAAGGCCTCAAGATCATCCTTTTTTATAGCTGAGTAGTATTCCATTGTATAAAAATGCCAGATCTTTTTCAACCACTTTGCAGTAGATGGGCATCTTGGTTGTTTCCAAGACTTAGCTATTACAAATTGTGCCACTATTAACATGGTGCACATGTATCACTGTGATATGAACATTTCAGTTCTTCTGGGAAAATATCCAGAAGGGGAAGAGCTGGATTGAATGGGGCTTCCAATCCTACTTTTCTGAGCATTCTCCATATGGATTTCCATAATAGTTGCACCAGTCTACGTGCCCACCAACAGTGGAACAGTGTTGGCTTTTCCCCTCAGCCTTGCCAACATTTATTATCAACTGATTTCTTGATGGTCACTATTCTTTCCGGAGTGAGGTGAAATTTCAATGTTGTTTTACTTTGCATTACTTGAATGATCAGTGATGGTGAACATTTCTTCATGTACTTAGTTGACATTTGTTTATTTTCATCTGAGAACTGTGGGTTCATCTCAGATGCCCATTTTTGGAGAGGGTCTTTGAATTTGGGGGGCTTGATGCCTTTCAATTCTTTATATGTTCTGGATATAAGTCCTTTGTCTGAGGGACTGCTGGCTAAAATTCTTTCCCACTCAGTGGGTTTTCTTTTCACTCTGTTGGTGATTTCTTTTGAAGAAACTTTTCAATAATATGAGATCCCAATCACTGATTCTTTGAAGTGTTTCCCGTGTAGTTTGCCTTTTGTTCATAAATTCTCTGCCTACCCCTATGTCTCCAAGACTTCTACCTACCTTGTCTTCCAGTAGATTTAGTGTTTCTGTTTTAATATTTAAGTCTTTGATCCATTTAGACTTTAGTTTTGTGCATGGTGATAGGCTTGGATCTAGTTTCAGTGTTTGGCATGTGGAGAGCCAATTTTTCCAACACCATTTATTAAAGAGACTATCCTTCTTCCAGGGAACATGTTTAGCCCCTTTGTCAAATATCAGGTGGCTGAGTGTCTTTGTAGTTGTGCTTGCATTTTCTAGTCTGTTCCATTGATCTTCAGGTCTATTTCTTTGCCAGTACCATGCTGATTTTATCACTGTGGCCTTATTATACTGTTTCAAGTCAGGAATTGAGATGCCTCCTGCCTTGCCTTTGTTGCCCAGAATTGCCTAGGTTTCTTCTGTTTCCAAATGAATTTAAGAGTGTTTTCTCTAGATCTGTGAGGTATGTCAATGGTATTTTGATTGGGATTGTGTTAAATGTGCATAACAGTTTTGGGAGTATGGCCATTTTCACAATGTTGGTTCTTCTTAGGCAAGAGCAAGGAATATTCTTCCATTTTCTAATATCTTCTTCAATCTCTTTAAGCATAGTGCAATTTTGAAAATATAGGTCTTTTACATTTTTAGTTAGGTTGATTCCTAAGTATTTCATTTCTTTAGAGGTTATTTTAAAGGGCGATATTTCCATAGCTTCTCTCTCAGTGAGTTTTTTGTTTGTATAAAGGAATGCTATTGATTTTTGAGCATTGACTCAAAATCCATATGGAGAATGCTCAGAAGACCAGCTACACTGCTGAACTTGTTTATTACCTCTAGTAGTCTTTTAATGGAGACTTTTGGGTCTTCTATGTAGAGCATCATGTCATCTGAAAATAGTGATAATTTAACTTGTTCCTTTCCTATCTTCATTCCTTTTATTTCTCTCTCTTGTCTGATTGCCCTGGCTAGTGTTTCCAGAACTATATTGAAAAGGAGTGGTGATAGTGGACATCCTTGTCTTGTTCCTGATTTCAAAGTGAAAGCTTTCAGTTTTTGTCCATTTAGTATAATGTTGGCTGTTGGTTTGTCATAGATGGCCTTTAAGCTTGAGGCAGAAGCCGTGTATTCTGAGTTTCTGAAGGGTTTTTTAATCATGAACATGTGTTGGACTTTGTTGAAAGCTTTTTCTGCATCTATTGAGATGATCATGTGGTGGTTTTTGTTTTCGGTTCTGTTGATGTGGTGTATTACATTTATTGATTTGTGTGTGTTAATCCATCCCTGCATTCCTGGAATGAACCCCACTTGGTCATGATGTATAATCTTCTTGATGATTTGCTGCATTCTATTTGCCAGTATTTTATTGAGAATCTTTGCATCAATGTTAATTAGTGATATTTGCCTATAGTTCTCCTTTTTGGTTGTGTCTTTCTCTGCTTTTGGTATCAGAGTAATATTGCCTCCAGGAATTATTAAGAGTGGATTTCTTTCTTCTCAATTTCATTGAAGAGTTTAAGGAGTATTGGCATCAAATCTTCTCTAAATTTCTTGTAGAATTCAGCTGTGAATCCATCAGGACCTGGGCTTTTCTTTGTTGGTAAGTTTTTAATTACATTTTCAATTTCAATAGCTGATATTGGGTTGTTCAAAATTGCTATATCTTCTTGGTTGAGCTTTGGTAGTTCATACATTTCTAGAAATATGTCCATTTCCTCTGTGTTTTCCTCTCTATGTGAGTAGACATTTTCAAAACAGGTATTCATGATCTTTTGAATTTCCATGGGATCTGTAGTAATTTCTCCCTTTTCATTCCTTATTGCATAAATTCTTTATTTTGATAAGGTTAGCTAGAGGTTTGTCAATTTTGTTTATTCTCTCAAAAAAACCAGCTTTTGATTCATTAATAATTTAACTATTTTTTCAGTTTGAATTGCATTGATTTCTGTTCTAATCTTTATAATTTCTTCTCTTCTATGAGCTTTAGCTTTAGCTTGCTCTTGTTTTTCTAGAAGCTTGTGATGGAGCATTAGGTTGTTTATTTGTGCTTGTTCTTTTTTCTTGATATGACAATTTATTGCTATATGTTTCCCTCTTAGGACCACTTTCATTGCACCCCATACATTACAGTATGTTGTTTCTGTGTTTTCATTGAGTTGTAGGTATTGCTTTATTTTGTCTTTAATTTACTCTGTAGCCCACTGGTAGTTCAAAAGGTTGTTATTTAATTTCCATGTATTTATGCAGGTTTTATGATTTCTTCTGCCATTAATATCCAGTTTCAGTGCACTATGGTCAGATATTATGAATGGTATGATTTCAATAACTTTTCATTTATTTAAGAATATTTTCTGGGATAATATGTGGTCTATTTTGGAGAATGTGCAGCTGAGAAGAATGTGTATTCTGATGTGGTTGGATGGAACACTCTGTAAACATCTATTAAGTCCATTTGGTAACAGGTGCGATTCAGTTCTGTTATTTCTTTGCTGACTTTTTGTCTAGTTGATCTATCTCTGTGACAATGGGCTGTTAAGATCTCCTGTTATAATTGTGTTCTTGTGTATTTGGTTTTTCATGTCCATTAATATCTGTCTTATATAGTTAGATACTCCCATATTTGGTGCATATATATATAATTGTTAGTTCTTCTTCTTGAATTTTTCCACTACCAAGTATGTAGTGACCTTCTCTATCTCTTTTAATCATTTTAGATTTAAGTTCACATTGTCTGCAACTGGAATAGTTACCCCTGTTTTTTTCTGGGCTTCTGTTGCTTGGAAAACTGTTTTCCATCCTTTGACTTTTAATCTATGAGTTTCCTTTTGGGTCAGATGTGTTTCTTTTATACAGCATATTGCGGGATCCTGTGTCTTGAACCATTCTCTCAATCTCTTTCTTTTTATAGGTGAATTGAGGTCATTTATATTTATGGATATCAGTGATATGTACTGGCTTGGCTTTGCGATGTTGTGTTTCAGTTATTTCTTTCTGCTTTTCCCCTTATTTAATTGCTTATCCTACCTGGTGGTATCTTTCTGTTATTGGTTTGTAGATTGTCATTTTTGTCTCTGTCTAGTATGTCTTTCAGTACTCTTTCTAGGGTTGGTTTGTTGGACATGAATTTCTTCAGTTGTTCTTTGTCATGGAAGTATCTTGTTTCTCCATTAAATTTGAATGAAAGTTTTGCTTGGCACATCAGTCTGGGTTGAAGGTTGTTTTCTTTCAGGGCTTGAAATACCTCACTCCAAGCTCTTCTTGACTTGAGGGTTTGTGCTGAAAAGCCTGCTGTGAATCTAATGGGCTTTCCCTGGTAGGTGAGTTGTGTCTTTTCTCTGACAGCTTTTAATATTCTGTTTTTATGCTGTATGTCTAAGATCTTAATTATTATGTGCCTGGGTGTGGATTTATGTTGATTGTGACTGGCATTCTACATGCCTCACTTATCTGTATATCAGATTCTTTCCCCATGTTTGGGACATTTTCTGCTATTATTTCTGTAAATACTTTATGTATGTCTTTTGCCTGGACTCCTGTATCTTTGCTAATGCCCATTATTATTATATTGTTGCTCTTAGCATCATCATGAAGCTTCTGGATTGTCATTTCATGCTGCTTTGTTATTTTTAAAAGTTCTATCCTTTCCTGATCATTAATTGTGATCCTGTCCTCAAGGTCTGAAATCCTATCCTCAGGTTCCTTTAGGTGGTTTTGCACACTTTCAATAGAATTTTTTGTTTCTTGGATGTCTGTTTGAGTTTGTTTCATGAATTCTGCTTGTTTTCTATATTGTTCATTCAAAGTTTCAATCAATTTCCCATGCTCATGTACTTTTTTCTCTAGTTCTTCTTTAGCTGCATTCAACAACTCCTTTACTAAGTTTGTTATTTCTATCTTTACATGGGAGAGTGCTTCTGATTTGATTTCCTCTATAGCCTGATGGACTTGTTTTTTTATTTCACTTGCTATCTTTTTAGAGATTCCCAGTGTGTTACTTTTTGGGTCCTCTAGTTCAGTATCTCCTGTACTTGCTTCTGGTGAACTATATGTTTGAGAATGCATTTTGCTTTTTCATTCTGTCATTTTCACTCTGTCTGATGTTTTCTATGTGTAGGCGAGGATCACACCCACTCTTTTAGACTCACCAAGGTCTTATTGTTAGTTGGAGGGTTTTCCTACTGGCCCTATTTATCCACTGTATACCTACCTCTATTTTAGGGGCATACTCACCACACTGACACAGTTAATCTGCTGCAGTCCAAGAGTCGCTGCCTGGGAACAAAGTTCCAATTTTTTTCACACTAACTGGAGCCTGCTGAGGTCTTCTGATGTTCCAAGTGGGAGAGCAGGCCCAGCAGAAGCAGTCCAGGGCAGTTTTCAGTCTGGGGCCAGCTTCTGATATGTTCCTGGTGGTAGGGCAGGCCCACAGGGGAAGTTCCTGGCAGCTTATGCCTGATGAGGGCTTCTGCGATGCTCCCAGTGGCAAGATGGGCCCATGGGGGAGGTTCCAGGCAGCTTATGACTGATGTGGGCTTCTGCTATATCCCAGTGGCAGGAAGAGTCCATGGGGGAGGTTCCAGGCAGCTTATGCCTGACGAGGGCTTCTGTGATGCTCCCAGTGGCAGGGTGGGCCTTTGTTGGAGGTTGTACACAGTTTATACCTGAGGCAGGCCTCGTTTAATGTTCTACAATTTCATAATCTACAATTTCTCAAACTTCTATGGTAATTAATTTTAAAATTTACTTTTGAAATTACACTGTTTTGCTATATGCACTTTGGAATTAATTTCATAAGGCAGATAAGTTCATTTTCATTTTATGAAATGTCTAAATTTTCTTTTATTTTAAAAATATTCTTGAAAAGTAATATTTTTTTATACCAGACACTACTCTCTCCATTAATTAGGTAGTGGGTGCAATATCTTTGCAAAAATATTGATTTTTATGTTTTTGGCTTCTGTCATTTTACTGAGATCAATTAAGATGATAATAATAAAATGAGTCAAATGAATAGGAAAAGTTTTGACATTTTTAGGGTATCAGAATTCAGTTCTTATCTATGTATTTTTGAGTGATTCATTTAAAATTTTGAAATTTCCCTTTCTCAGCATTTTAAATGGAAATGAAAACATTCAAGTTTTGTACTTTTTTTGCATAGTAAACACCAAAGGAAGTAATGTACTGCTAGCACCATATGATGGGAGTCAGTGATAATGAATTTCCTTCTCCTCTTATTTAAAAATGACATGTGGGTAAATAAGATGCTTACCAGATTAGATCAGAGGAATAATTTTCAGGATAAAATCACTTCTTTAATAGCCTAAATGATTGCTTTAATTATAGTATAAAACTCTTCAATTAAAAACCTAATTATGAACTAAAGGTAATTATTGTATTACATGTGCAGTGTTGATAGGCAACACTAGGAGCTTCATATTTATATTTTCTATAATGGTATCTTTGCTTAAAATATTTTAATTATTTTGATCAATGTCAGCCAAAAAAAAAGTACCATGAAATTTTGAAATACTAGACCATGTGCAAGTTATTCTAGAAGACAAGATTTTTTTCCTTATCCTCTATTCCAACAGAGAAGTCAGGCATTAGAACTAACAATCATCATGCAGTGTGACAGATGTTATTGCAGAGGCCTTTGCATATAGAGTAATTGTGTCACTAGGACAGGGAGGAAAAGAGGCAAAAGATCAGAAACAGTAAGTGAGTTTTTAGCATCAGCAAACAAATGGACAAAGTAGTGCAAGCAAACATATAAAAGGTAGAATGATATGGGTAATGCAGTATTTTAGGTTTTTGTTTATTCTTTTGATATAACTGGCCATATTATTTGCTAGAAATTTGAGTGACTGAAAGGTAACCAAGGAATTGAATTAGAGAGTGTCACCACTGTCATACTAATCTGGGTTGAGTAGGATGTTCATGATGGAAGCAGATGATGTCTTGCTTTAAATTCTCCAAAAGAAGAACTTGAGACAAAGACTTTGATGCAGGTAGCTTATTTGATATGCTCACCAGTAAACAGAGTAAGAATGCAGAAGATACTGGACATCTTTCACATATTGCCATACCACAGCTATCTTCATAAAATAAGGTGGGTACAAAAATGATCTGTTAAAAGTGAATGAAGAAAGAAGACAAGATAGCCAATCAGTGAGGAACAAAATACAAAGCCTCCCAGGAGAAACAACTCATTTGCCAGAATAAAACACCCTGGAGAGACCCAGGCAGAGGCAGATGGATCCTCTTGACATAGGAAGAAATTAAAATGTAAAAAAGCTTGTCAAATACTTCAGGACTACAACTGAAACAGCTAAAAATTACAGGACACAGCACTTTGGCGGTGACCCACCAAGTTTGAACCAGCTTGAATCTGCACCGGAAGGCAGAACCTCCCAAATTAGTTCCCACCACCACTCACAGAAAGCACAGCAGCACTGAAGACAGGGGTTGGTGAGCCCAACAGAGAGTGGAGCCGGTGAAGGGACCTTCATTAATCCATGGTCAGTGCTGGGAATAAGACCTCCCACAGGAAGGGCGCGACCAAATGGGTGACATGTTGGAATCGGGCAGGAGGAGCCTGAACTGGGAGTGACAGTGACTTCAATTGCTTGCTCCCTCCCCAGAGCAGATTCGTGGGATTTGCCTGGACTGGGCCACACCCCTGGCCAGGACCCAGTGAGCCATCCCAAATTGATTCCTTGTGCCTAGCATGCACTAACCGGGTGAAGGCCCCTGAAGTTTGGCTGGACCAGGGGGGAGGGGCAGGCATAAGCAGTTACTGCTTACACATCAGTGACAAGAGCAATCAGGATAGTGTGGAGGTCCCTAGCCAGCATGCTTCGGAGGAAACATGGCCAAGAGGGAAGGTGGCTGGGACCTGCACTGTAACCTGTGTGGAGGAAGCCAGGGCCAGGGCAGGAGAGAGAGGCAGGAGGAGGCCCCCAGGCCGGAACCCTGAAAGCAATGATCCAGGAGAGGGAAAAACAAGGGAGACTGAGTGCGACAAACACGCAACATTAGACATGGCTTCAATGGACATTAAGAGATATCTTTGGGACCTTGTAGACGAGCTCAAAACTGAAATATTAAATCAGGTAAAGCAAGATATGAGTAGAGTAATAAAAGAAATGCTCTCAGGAAGCATCTCTCAGGATGATACAGATGGAAGAAGGGAGGAACACACAAAAAAGGAGAAAAACATTTGATAAAGAATATGAAGAAAATATAGAATATATGAAGCAGGTTCTAAGAGACTACAAGGAAATTAAAAACTCCATTGAAAGATGGCAAAACTCCTTAAAAGAAACTAAGGATAGACTATCAAATCTTGAAGACAAGTTTGCAGTGTGTGATCATGACAGGAAAGATCTCTTAAAAATAACAAGGAAACAGGCAGTAACAATACAAAGGCTAGAAGATGACAAGAGAATCTACAATTTAAGAATAAGAAATATGAATGATGAAGCAGGAATACATACAGGTGAATTACAAAGGCTATTTACAGAAATAATTAAGGAAAACTTTCCAAGCATGGGAAAAGAAAATGACATTCAGTTGTGTGAGGCATACAGAACCCCAGCCACCTACAACCAAAACAGATCTACACCCAGACATATAATAATCAAGATACCAAAATTCAATATAAAAACAGAATATTAAAAGCCATCAGAGAAAAGAAACAGAATACCTATAAAGTTAAGCCCATCAGAATTTTGGCTGACTTCTTGACACAGACCATCAGATCAAGAAGAGCTTGGAGTGAAGTATTCCAAGCCCTAAAAGAAAATAACCTCCAGCCCAGATTGATGTACCCTGTAAAATTGTCACTAGAAATTAATGGAGAGACATGATGCTTCCATTACAAAGAGGAACTGGGGGAGTTTGTGACCACCAATCCAACCCTACAGAGAATACTGAAGGACATTCGAGAGAGAGAAAAAAAATACCAGGATTTTAGGAATAGTGGCAGAAAGGCCTCAATGAGTGCAGCAGGCAATAGAATGAAGGAGCGAACTAGACAAACAAAGGTAGAAAAATAGCATAGCAGAAATGAGGCAGAGAAGGATAACTAGAATCACTAACATAGATGGCCTTGATATGCTATATTGTTAATAGTGCACCAGAATTTAAAACCCACATTACTCACACTACTCTGCTTAGATGTATTATATTCTGTTCCAGTCATTCTACCTGTATTAGATTTGAGGGCACAGACAGTAATCCCAAAGATAACAGGATATAGTATGGTAATCATCCTTAATTTCCTATTAACTTAATCTAAAGCTCTGTAAAACCTACACTGTTTTACCATGACTGATTGTAATTGAATCTGGTTTGTTGGATCACTGTTATCCACTCTGGTTTGATTATTACATGCCTTTTAAGTTTTACACTGTCTACAATGTTTTATTTTTACTAATATTGTTATTTACTACTATACTCAATTATATTGCTATATTCAATTATGCCTGATGATATAGACAATTTTATTGAAGATAATAAGAAAAAACACAGTAATCATTGTAGATCACCTTGTACTGTGGTTTTGTATGTCTTTTTGGTTTCATGTTTTTATAGGAATTTGTTTTATTTTGTCTTGCTAAGTTTTGTTTTTCCCTCTAATACAGCAAGTATAGAAATACATGCAGAGATTCATGCATCCGTAGCTGTTAACACTCTCACTGTTTGGCTATCTACTTTCTATGCTTTAATTTTGTAAGTTGAACAACTATTTCTAAGAGGACAATAAGTAATTTATCAACTACTGATTTTCTTATTGTTTATCTTTTTTTTTTTTGAAATTCTGTGTTACCTCTACCCTTTACATGTTTTTGTTTCTTTTTAAATAAATTTTTTAAAAAGTGAATGAAATGCTAGGTCTCAGATACAGTACTCAATGCTACAGTATCTGATCATAAGTTTTCTAGTTGTGATAAAGGTAATAACTGAAAATATTTTAATTTATTCATTGTGTTAATTTGCATTGTCTGAGAAGCAGATGCCCAGTAGGATTAAATATGAATGAAATTTGTAAAACAAAACAGCCCACAACATGATATCAGAGTTGTAAGACAGTCTTACAAAGTTATAAGGAGTCTTCAAGCCAATCAGTACAGTCCTGCATTTCTTAGGAATATCCTATTCCAGTGCTACTACTGCTGTTATCAGCTAGGAAGAGATTATCAGCAGTATGATCTTGTCTCAGGCTCCACTGATAAATAGAAAGTTCACTTAATTAAATCTTTAACTAGGACTACTGAAAGGCACATTTCCATCCTAACGACACTTATCATTTTGACAAATGAAGGATAACTTCTGTGAATCAAAAATAAGTATCATACCTCCAGATTTTCCTTCTGTTAGAGCTTGCAAAATGTCATTATAAAAGTGTCTACACAAATTCTAATTAAAATGGAGAATATTATACTTCTCTTGAAAACATAGGTTTCACACTGTGGAAGCATGCAATATAACTACTATACCAAATTTTAAAAGTGGTCCAGCTAAAGTCTAAGATGTATGTGGGACGAGGACTTCAGAACCAAAAGCACCTAAATGAAGAAGGTCTTTGTACCTGGCATTCACATAAAGTAAGTTTACCTGGCATTGTCTTACTGTTAAAGTAATTTTTGTTTCCTCAAAAGATCTCTTTTCTATATTTTCCCCTGGATTCTCCTGGGAATATCCCCCACTCTCAGAACCAAATCCTCTTACTTATTGCAAAACATCTGATATTTAACTTCTTTGATACTGTGTACCATTAACAATTGCTTTTGGTTGGATGCTGTGTGGCTGGAGTTTCAGAGAAATGCCAAAACTCTTCTGGATGTGTAAATTCTTTAGTTAAATAAATCCATATTGTATTCATGAAAAAATGAAAAGAAAGTTCCCAACTATCTTAGAGATACATATTTTAAAATTAATCACTGTATATTGAAAAAAAGAAAAATATTACTGTTTCCCAAGTACTTTCATAAAGATGTCAGTCAAAAAAAATCTTTCCTCACCACTTTGATGTGGTCCTTCTTCCTGTCTTTTGGAGAGTGATATGAATTCATTTGAAGTTATACCAATATGCAAATTTCTGGGGAAATCATAATGCCGTCTTCATGATTTCCTTTATTTTTCATGACTATTTCTTATTGGGCAAACCTTCTTTGCCTGATAAATGCTTTCTGAAGACGACTTCTGCCTAGGAGACTTCTCATTCCCTGTTTTCAGGCTGTCCTATCATACCCATTTGCTCATCATTCCTGGACATGTTGCAATCCCAGGGGTGGATAAGCTTAATAATCAGTAACCACTACTATATCTATTATACTGAATGCTTAACTCCAGCTACCATTCCAGACCATTCATCTTCCTTCAGTAATGTACTATTTCATTTCTTCTCTGAAGCAGTATTATTTTTTTCAGAGTTATTGGAGCATTTGCTAACTGATTATATCCTTGAGTACAATGATAAAATTGTAATCTTCACTCAAAAGGAGATAACCCATGTCAAATTGATTCTACTGTAATACATTTGGCTCTCTTTTCATCCGTGTCATTCTACAGAAATCCAATTGAATTTTTGCATTCATCTCAAAAGCATTAG
Organism: Hydrochoerus hydrochaeris; assembly: GCA_004027455.1. NCBI lineage: Eukaryota > Metazoa > Chordata > Mammalia > Rodentia > Hydrochaeridae > Hydrochoerus > Hydrochoerus hydrochaeris. The sequence goes on along the minus strand of PVLA01005225.1, from coordinate 34,651 downwards.
AATACAAAAATAGAAAAATAACGGTTACTCATCAAAGAAAAAAATTGAGCAAAATGGACAGCATATTTTTCATCTCAGTGTATTATACTTTTATGAAATGAAAGCCAATAGTAAGGACAATGAAAATAGCTTCTTCTTGCTGAAAAATCTGTTCTGGGCACTAATATGCACTTTATGTGAACTGTTTCTAAACTTTATAGTTACCTTCCAAGTTGGATAAGGTTATCATCTAACTTCACCCATTTGAAAACTAAGGGCTTTTTTCACCTTTGCAATTATATATTTTTCATAATTTTATTCTTTCCAAATATAGCAGTTCATAATTTTTCATGTAATAAACATTACTCAAATAAAATATGTGAGTCAAATGAACTGAATGCAGAAATCACAGTTGTTGCCTTCAGAACACTTGTCTTAATGTTACCCTTTCAAGGTTGATTCACAAATTAATCCTGTTTCAAAATAAGAAGAAGCTGTCAATAGCTCTTCAAGGTCAAGTAACTAGTTGGATTGAATCCCTTAAAGGTCGCTTTCACATCTAAGTGTCCAAATCCTAAAGTTTCAGTTTGTATTTTGCAATATCTTGGGGCTCTTTTGCAACTGTTAAGCAGATCAAGGAATAGACTTTGAGGCCATCTTATGGGTTCTTTAATTACTATTTCAAGTAGAACTCCTCTAGTTTCATTTGTTTTATGAAAATTAGGTTTCATATAGAATACCTCGGAGCCACTAATACATAATGTATTATAGAGAACAATGCATGATTCCTTGATGTTTGTTTGTTTGTTTGTTTTTTGACAGCCCTGCACCAAATACATCATACACATTCAGGTTTCATCTGCTTTGCCTCCAAGAATGTAGAATCTGGTAGTGGTTAGAATTATGAGTCGTGACATCTCAATTCTTGCATTACAAGCTTGATATGACTATTTCTTAGCAGTAATGTGATTTTAAGCAATAGGCTCAACCTGTCTGTGCATCAGACTTAGGTATGAACTGGAGATAACACTAGTACTTTGTCTCAGGATTGCTTTAAGGATAAAAATATAAACTAATATGTTTCACAAGGTAAATAATAAAAAGTAGCCATAATTACTAAACACCTGCTTAATTATTAGTATCACTATTATAGATTAAAAACTGGTGGTTAATTTAACGCCGGTGGAATTAATTCACCATGGTGCTGAGTGTAGATGTTTCACTTGAGAAAAGTTGCCAGAATAAATAGAGACATGGAGAAGGAGAAGAGAGGCATTGAGGCATTGTGGGTTCTCCTACGTGTTTGAGCTGGTCATTCTCCTAAAGAAGCTCTGGTCCTTACATTGAGCATTGCTTACTGGTTCCAGAGGGGAAGACATGTGCTTCTTAATCTCCAGGATGAATTCGTCACGCTGGCTTCCTGGGTTGTACTCAACTGTGCTTATTGTGAGACGAGCTCAGGGCCTCCGTGTTGCTGAGGATGGGGTGGTACTTTTCAGGACAGCCCTGGTGTTTGTTTTGAGCATGACTTCTCAGCTCCAGTGTAGAACCCTCAACCTACTAGCACAGCTCCTTCACCCTGCTGGCATGAACTTTCTGGCTTCCACCACTGACCTTTGGGTCTTTCCAGCACAGATCCATAAAAGAGATTGGCGTGAGTCCTTCTCGTGGGCTCTAAACCTCCAGTTGAACTCATGGGAGGCATTGTTGTGAGCTCTGGTTCTTCATCTGGACTCATGCAGGACATTGCTGTGGGATCCAGGCCTTTTGCTGAATATTGCATGTTTTTAGTGTTCTTGATAGATTTCCTGCACGTTGTTCTGTTAACTCTGGGTGACCATCATAAAATAATAGTATAAATTCTGTGTCCTAATTCTAATTGTTCTCCTGACAACCCCTGATTACAACAACAGTTATAACTCATATGCATTGGCTTATCTTTGTTATTATTTTCCTTCTATTTCTTTCCTACATTTTCCCTCTGTCTAACTGCTTACCCTGTGGTGGTTTCTTTCTGTTATTGTTCTTGGAATTTTGGCCATTTTTATCTCTGTTTAGAATATCTTTTAGTGCCTTTTATCATGGTAATTTGGTGGTCATGAATTCCTTCTGTTCTTTTCATGGAAGTATCTTATTTCTCCATTTTTTTTTTTTTTTTTTTTTGGTACCGAGGATCAAACTCATGACCTCTTGCTTGCAAGGCAGATACTTACACCACTGAGCTAAATCCCTGGCCCTACTCCATTAATTTTGATAGACAGTTTTGCAGAGTACATCAATCTGGATTGGAAGTTGTTCTCTTTCATGACTTGAAATACTTCAAGTTCTTCTTGACTTGAAGGTTTGTGTTGACAAGTCTGCCATGATTCTGTTGGGCTTTCCTTTATAGCTGATCTGTTTCTTTTCTCTAACAGCTTTTAATATTATATTCATCTGCTGAATTTCTGGGATCTTGATTACTATGTGTATAGATATATATTTACTTTGGTTATCATTAACTGACATTGTATATACCTCATTTACCTATGTCAGATCCTTTCCCCATGCTTGGGAAATTTTCTATTATTACTTCTGCAAACAGGTTTTTTTAATGTCAGTTGTGTTGACTCCTGCTTTTTTTATATGAATTATTCTTATTTTTCTTCACATCATTTTGCAGCTGTTAAATTGTTCTTTCCTGAACTTGGTAAATTTTCCTGTGATGATCTCTAGCCAAGATCCTGTCTTCAAGGTCTGAAAGTTTGTTTTCAGTTTCCTCCAAGCAATTTTTCCAGTTTTCAATGGAATTTTTAATTTCCTGGATATCTGTTGGAATGTTTCATGCATTCTGGTTGTTTTCTCATTTGATTATTCACAATTTCTATCCTTTTCCTCTCATCACCTATTTTTTTAAACTATGCCTATTGTAGAATTGCTGAGCAATTCCTTTATAAATGTTGACATTTCTTTTTTTACCTGAGAGATTATTTCTAATCTAATTTCCTCTACAGTCTCATGGATTTCTTTCTTTACTTCTGTTGCTATCATTTCAGAAATGTGAGATGTGGTCTTCCATTTTCTTCCATCTCATTGTCTCCTGGACTTGTTCTGGATGAGCTGGAGGTCTGGGGTTGCATTTTGCTTTGTGTCATGTTATTTTCTATTTCAAATATTTTTTTATTTTGTTTTCTGCTTTGATTCTTGTAAGTTTTTGTAGTAAGTAGTTTTATCACTGGCATCAAGGACTTTCAAGGTAAGAATTCTTCAGGGATGCCTCCTGGATGTAGGAGGTTCTTGATTTTTGCCTGCCCCCAAATCCTACATTTCCAGTTAATTAACAATGAGATATTATATGTTTAGCTCACTCCCCAGTCCTTTGGTGCTGGCATGTGGTGAGGTTACCTCAGAGTTGTACACTATTATAACCAAAGTGAGAAGACCAACTGTTTAAAACAGATATGACATCCTAGATAATGTAGTTTAATTAGGAAACACATCAAACACAGTTTAGAAACTGGCAAACTGTGGTAACTATTAATTTTTCATCTTTCACAGTTGGAACAAAATCTACAATTATATTACACAACTGATCATAAATTGGGAACTTGTATGTAAAGTGTTTCCCCTTGATAGAGTAGTTTTACTCTTTGTTGGTGAAATTTAAGAAAGATTATGAACAAAACAAAGATAACCCCCCGAAAAGCAGAAACCAGACTGAAAGAAAAGGGTGATGGTATGGGAAACTATGCAGCTATGGGAAACCATGCAGCTATGGAAAACTAGAGAAGAAGACAGAAGAGATAGAATGAAGTTATGAGGAGGAGATTATTTGAACTTGGGTCTCTGGTTTTGGGGTATGAAATTAATTTACTATGGCTAGAGTTCTCCCTAGCTTTTTTTTTTTTTTTGTACCAGGGATTGAACTCATAACTTTGCGCTTGCCAGGCTGGTGCTTGTGCCACTGAGCTAAATCCCTGGCCCTTCCCTAGCTATTTAGAAAACAGGAAAAAAAAAAAAAAGAAACTAGAAAAAAAGGGAGAGAAGGGAAAACCCCACCCCCTTGTTTCTATTGTTTGATTTTGTTCCCAAGCACAATAATAATTCACCTAACATACCACCTGTTAGCTTGTGTTGCTACTGTTGCTTCTGACAGTTTTACATTGCTAGTCCCATCTGTCTATCCTGTGCACTCTAGATGGGCCCTACTGTGTGGCTGATGTTCCTGCTGGTTTCTGTGTCTTCCCACACAGTTCACCTGGATCCCCGCAGCCACAATGGGATGTGTCAGTGTTTGAGATTTCCTGCATTGCTGTTCACCTGTATTCCAGAAGCTGCCAGTCTCTCTCTGGGCTTTCCTTGCTGTGTGCCTGGATTCCAGCAGTAACAATGGGAGGGGTCAGTCTCTCAGATTTCAACATTATAGTCACTTTTTCTCATGCACGTACTTTTCCAAAGAAATATGATTCTTCAAACAGAGATTTGTTAAAGATAAGCCGTACCTGATTTAAAATTAATGACTATTTTGTGGAATGTATCTGCTCAGAACAGCCTGGTGATTGTTTAGCAGTATTTAGGATGTCTTCAACTGAGGATTTCATCCACAAAATAATGATGGTCTCATATTTTTAAATGTTTCAGTCTTTTTTGTACATGTTCACAAATATTTTGTTGGATAGTATATAGGCCTACTAGGTTTGTTAGGCTGGATTCTGAGTAAAAATTATGAACTTCACAGAAATGCTATTATATGGTTTTTTGCTTATAAATACAGCATCAATATGATGAAACCAAATTGTTGCAGTATTTTTACTAGAAAATTATATTTCAGAGCCCACATCTACCTTTTTTAGCCCACCATTTACCTTTTTGTGTTTATTAAACTACTAGTAAAATAAGATTTTTCTCAAGGAAGTATTATGCCTATTGGATTTGAATTTTGAAGCGACCCCAATATTTTTCTGATAAATCCATTAATATAAGTCTCTTACTTATTGTTTTATTATAGATATTTTGAATTATCTTTCATGAGTCTATGCTTTTGGCTTTGAAGTTCAGTTCATAATAATATTTGTTAAAAGATTTATTGGTATTTTATACATTAAAGATATGTTAATCTGCTTAATATGACATCACATTTTTATTTCCTGATTGAGCTATACAAATAAGAATGTGCTTGGATCGTTGAGTTGTTAACCACAAGATAATCAATTTATTGTGTCTTTTCTTCTGGGTAAAATTTGTACACATTGGAAATTTTTTTTTAAGTAGTAGTAGTAAACTTCAAGAAAACAGGTCACACTGAATCAAAAAATTGTGCATACCATAACAATGAAGTGAGGTAAGAATGAAAAAAGAAACATGTTTAGGATAAATAAGAGAAAGCAGTAACAGTTTGTGTCATAAAATACATAATCTTAGATACACAGGTATCATACCTATGAAATTGCCAAAGTTAAAATCCAGGAGAGTATCTGTAACTTCCATCGGAGCATTAAGTGTAAATGCTCATGGTAAAATGTGGAGTAGCTTTGTTGGGGTCACATGTCAGTCAATTATGGGTCAGAAAACATTTTATATCTATGATTATGTGAATAATTTCTAAATTTTCTTCATATCCTGTGGATTACCATGACTTATCTCAAAAAACCTATATTTGCTGTGAAAAGCAATTTCATGGTCAGACAACATACCACTATTAATGAGAAACTTAAAATTCTCTGACATTTTGTTTATTATCATCATCTTAACATCCCGTTTAGTGCAAGATTCAGGTGTAAAGTTAATTGCACAATTTAATAAACTTGACAAAATTTTAGTGAACTTCATTTAAAAAGTTATTTTCAGAGACAAGAAGCGTTAGACATTCAAATCACAGGTAACTTGTTTCTGACTTGAGTAAATACAAAGTCAGAAGCTTTGCATAAAATTTATAGTTAATAGAAAATATTTGTGATTGATATATGTTAAGGGATGTTGCCTTGGGGTAGATATATTGTTTCTAGGAATAACAGAAAATGATTGTTTGTGTCAGCCTTTTGTATTTGACACAAACCTGCTTGTCTAACCAATACCAATTCCTAATTTTATTACAAATCTGAACATTTCCAGGCATTGTTCTCAGTGGTAGCAACACAATCAGAATGATTTCTACTCTCAGGAATTTTACAATGTAGAGATGAGATCATCAAGAATATTAACAGTAAAATCATACTGGAGTATGGTATGTATTAAGTGCAACAAACATCATATTTAATCTGCTTAAGAATGGTGCTTCAGTCTGTTATATGCTGCTAGTACAGAATATTCTAGAACACAGATTTATTTCTTAGAATTCTAGACACTGGAAATACCAAGTTGATGGGCCCTTATTTGGTGAGGGCTTTCTTGCTGCTTCAGTGCATAGTAAAAAGGTAAGAAAGTGAAGATAGGAGTGACATCTTTATTCCAGGGAGGGCTGAATTCAGTTTTTTTAAAATTAAAAACTCATTCTCATGATAATAAAGCCACCCATGATTATAATGTTGATCCATCCATAAAAGCAGACCCTTCATGAACTAGCAAGGACCTGGCCAAGATATAAAACCTCCCAAATGAATGTATGGTGAAGGGTTAAATAAATTAGACAAGTGGTATGATTTTAGGGCTCCATGAGGATCAAAACCCTCTAGCAGAGTTTGAGACTCTGGAGGCTGAAACAAAGAGCTTCTCTGGGCTGCCCATATTTATTACATTTTCAAATAATGAGAAGGGATACTGAGGAAAGTGTGGGAAATGAGCAGGACCTTGGGAGCTACTTAAAAGACTTCTCCAAGTAGTAAATTACATCACTTTAGGAGAAATGTCTTATCTGCATGATGACTTTATGGTAGGAGTGAGATAGCAGGAGTGAGATGCCTATAGCTGCAGTCTCTACTGCATTAAGTATGTCCTACTTAATTAGGGTTGAAGCCAGGTGTTTTCAGCTGTGGCCTTATCTTGCCCTTTGAGTTATCTTTAGCATCACAGGCCACTATAGGTCTTAGCCAGGACCAATGAGTGATAGAGGTTCACTTACTATGAATCAGCTCTCATCACCAGGCAAAGGTCCAAGACCTAGGACAGACTAACAGATAAACATACAGAGCCAATTAGCTAATTTTAAATCCTGCTCAGAGGTGCTTCATAGCGGTCTCCAATAATGAACCAATCCCCCACTAAATGTTCCACAACTCACCACTAGTGCATCAGAGAGTTTATCAGTTCATGAAATTTGTGTATCTCCATTTAAGCCATAGAAGATAGGATGAAGTAAGAAATCCTCTGGGGTGAGAAAAAGATTCATGATATAAGTGTTGAAAAATGAATGGAGTAATCTACAAAAAAGAAGAGTTGTATGTGATGGTGTTCTAGAAAGGAAAATGAAAGCCCTGATTATAAAAGGAGGAGTTGAGATGAGACAAAATACACCAGAAAAATGAGTTTGATATGAAAGTAAATGTTATAATGTGAAAATATCAACAGGGAGTGTTTGAGGAGGATCAAAGTGCTAAACATTTATATATATATATATATATATATATATATATATATATATATATGCATTTTCAACTTGGATTTTTATCTTGAGACCAATAAAAAGCCAAGAAAAGCTTAGAATACACAACCCAATCCATATAAATTGCATTTTAGAAACATTACAGGATTGTGTAGAAAAAATAACAAACAACAGCTACAGGTTGCTATTACAGTCACTCTAATGTGAAGCAAGGTGATAATTATGAGAATGGGAAGAAATAGACAATACTGTATGAGGATATAGGGTTGAAAAGATTCAGAAACCAACTTTAAGTGTACACTTGAGTAATGGAAGAATCAAGGGTGACATTCAAGACTCGTACTTAGTTGGCCAGAAGTGTTGATATTCACTGAGATAGTAAATATGGCAACATAGATGAATCTTGAGAAACTCAAAAGTTTGGTTTGGGTTATGTCGATTTTTATGACACCCATGTTATCTTCAAGATAAAATATTGGCTAAATCTTCAATTATTAATATTATGAATGTTATTATTATATTAGTGGAAGTTTACATGTCAAAAGATATTAGTAACTGAGGACATTTATCATTAGTTTTATACACTAGAATAAACTCTGAAGTCCTCGGCTGCTCTGTATCTTAGAATTACATCTCCAAAATACTTTTGAGCAGTTTGTACTTATTTTGTTTGATCAATTTTGTAATTTGAGCAACTACTTTAAAGATAATATGCAATATACTAACAATTATTAATCTCTTATTTTCTTGTTTTGAAATTCATTACTACTTTTATTGTTTATTCTCTTTAATAAAACATTTTTCTGAATTAAGGGCTCTTCAACTTTGCATATGTACAATGAGCACCTAAAGTTCAAATGTCCTTTCTTGTGGATTAGGATGATTACATATTCTACTGAAGCAATGACCTGGGATTTTAATTCATAATTTCTCATATCTCAATCAGAGGATGAGTCAGTTGAAATCTTTGTTGTATTGATCCAATAGTATGAAAACACTAAACATTTTTACACCTGGAATACTAATAACTATATTTAGAGAAAATCTCAAAGAAAAAAGAAACTGAAATTCTGAACGATGAATTTTTAATTTAGAATTTAAAGGCTGTTTGGTTGCTTTACACAAAGCTGGGTAAGGTTAACAGGTTCATCAAGAAGCAAAGCAAAGAATGTATGGACTTTCTATTCTAGATAAGGGTGAATTTTTATTTCCTGCATACTTTGTGACTTTAGTATTTCAACTAAATATTAATGCTAAATTTCACAGAGTTCTTTGATGAGGTTCAACCAATCTCATTATATTTTTATACATTCATTTACGGAAGGTACCAAGGTTTGGAATATAAGAATGCACATTATGTAGTTGATTCTCTTTATAGAGAGTTAAAATAACATAAAGATCAACCCAGCATTTGATGAAACAAATTAGCATTTTTAAATTGATAATTTCTTGCACCCAGGGCTTTAATAGTAAGAAAGCCATTGACAGGCCAGGGATTTAGCTCAGCAGCATAAGTGCCTGCCTTGCAAGCACGCAGTTCTGAGTTCGATCCCCGATTAAAAAAAAAAAAAGGCATGGACAAGAATGGTTCCGCCTATGTGTCTTCCAGATTATCCTTTGTAAAAAAATGTACATTTATACATCACTTCTGAGTTGGAGTTGGTTATGAAACCACAGAATTGTAATGTTGTGACAAGTGGTCACGTAGATCCCACAATTCTAGTAAAAGACCAAAGTGTATTAAATATCTTTACTAATCATAGTAAATGATGACCAGAGTCCCAACTCTATTTTGATCCTATTGAAAATATGGAACTACATAGAAATATTTTGCCTAAGTACTTGTGAATATGGTTCTCTTTCTAAGTATTGTAATTACTTGAGAAATTAAAATCAATGCACTCTATGCTATGAAAACTGGTTTTAAAACACATGGATTCTGATCTGATACACTATAAAAATATATTCTTGCCTCACATGTCATGATAATTATTACAGAATTTATATTTTAAGTCTGAGGCATGTTCATGGATATGAATCTCTACATCTTGAGCATTTCTAAGTGGATCCGTGAATACTCTGGTTTTCAATTCTTGTTGCCATGAGCTTCCTGTCAGACTATTTCAGGGGACATTTTACATTAGAATGTACTCTCTTATCCACTCATATACAAGGGTACAGTCTATTTTTTCAGGTATTGTTAAGTGTTAACTCTGGTTAAGAAAAGTTCATCACAATAAAGGAATCCTGCAATGTACTGTAAAAATGTAGAGAAATATTATAAGACTTTGCTCCAAATTGTTTTGATTGAATTAGTTTTTCACATCAATCAGCTAGTTTTAAGAGTGGCTTTAAGTTTGCAGGAAAATTGAGTATCAGGTACAGAGATTTACCATATACTGTATGCCCTTCCACTAAACATGCTATAGCTTCTCCTACTATCACCAACTCCAAGAGAATAGTGTATTTGTTATAGAATATGAATGTACAATGATATATAATTATCACTAAATTTCATAATTTACTTCAGGGCTGTATCTTCTGTTGATCTGGACTAATACATGCCAACATCTATCTACAATTAAATTAACATACAGAGACAGTTCATTACTCTAAAATCTACTGACTGCCTTGTTATTTGAACGTACCTAAAATGTTTCTTCTTTGAAGCTTTTCATTGGCAATGCTTTTAATTTGTGCTGATTACCTCAGATCTCCAGTAGCCTCTTCTCATTATGTCTTTTGGAAAAATGTTCTGTTTTGGAGAATATCCCATGTGCAGCTGAGAAGAATGTGTATTCTGATGATGTGGAGTGGAACACTCTGTAAACAGGTACTATGTCCATTTGTTCACAGGTTTGTTTTAATGCTATTTATTTGATGATTGTTCTGTCTAGTTTATCTATCTAATTGTGAGAATATGGTATTAAGTTGGCCCATTATTATTGCATTACTGCTTATTTGATTTTTTCATGTCTCTTAATATTTATTTTATGTAGATGGGTGCACCAGTATTTGATTCATATAAATTTATGATTGCTATCTTTTCTTCTTGGAGCCTTCCCTTAGCAAATAGTGACCTTCTTTGTCTCTTTTGATCTGTCTTGGCTGGACATTCACAATGCCTGGGAAATTTTTCTGGGATCCTGGATCACGGAATATTATCTTCCACCCTTTGACTTTCAGTTTTTGAGTTTCTTTTTGAGTTAGATATATTTCTCAAATACAGTATATTGTTTGATCTTGCTTTGTGATCCATTCTGTCAGTCTATTTCTACTGATAGGTGAATTGAGATCATATGCGTCAATAGTTTTAAAATACATGCACTGGTTTATCTTTCTTATACTATTTTCTTGTTGTTGGTTTCCTTCTTTTCCCCTGTTTAATTGCTTGACCTGCTTGGTGGCTTCTTTATATTGGTGTTCTTATACTTGTGATCTTCATTTTCTCTTTATAAATCATCCTTCAAAAGCATTCTGAAGAGGTGGTTTGGTGGCCATGAATTTCTTCAGTGGTTTTTTGTCATAGAAGGATCTTATTTCTCTATTGATGTTGAAAGATACTTTTTCAGGGTACATCAATCTGGGTTTGAGGTTACTTTCTTTTAGGGCTTGAAATTCCTAACTCCAAGCTCTTCTTGATTTGAGAGTTTTTGGTTGAGAAGATTGCTGTGATTCTGGTGAGCTTTCCTTTATAAGTGATGTTCTTGTTTCTCTAACTGCTTTTGATATTTTGTTCTTGTGCTGAGTTTCTGGAATATTATTATATACTTTGGTGTAGATTTATTTTGGTTATCAGTTTGGAGTTCTATGTTTCATTCATTTGTATGTCAAATTCTTTGTCCATGTTTGTGAGGTTTTCTGTCATTTCTGTGAATTTTTATGGGTTATGGCATTTATAATGCCTGAAGTTTTTCCACTGACTCCAATCAGTCTTCTGTTATTCTCCTTTGCCTCATTGTGCAGCTGTTGGATTGATTTTTCATGGTCTCTTGCTGTTTTTAAGATATATTTCTTTTCATGGTTATTAGCTGCAATCTGATCTTCTAGATCTGATACTCTATCATACCCTTCATTGAAACTGTGTATATACTTTCAATGGAGATTTTGACCCCAGGATTTCTGCTTAAATCTGTTTCATGGATTCTATTTCTTTCCTATGCTGGGAATTTATGGTTTCCATCATTTTCTTAAGCTCCTCTAATTTTTTTATACTTGCCTACTCTTAATGTCTTTTATTTTGATCACCATTTCTTTCCATAACCCAAGAGATTATATTTTTTTTCCATAGCCTCTTCTATTTTTTTTTCACTTCTGTTGCTATAATTTGAGAAACATCTAGTTCTTGTCTTCTCACTTCTTCAATTTCACTGTACTCTAGACTTTTCCTGGGTGGGCTGGGGGTCTTGGCTTGCATTTTGTTTCTGCATCTTGTAATTTTCTATTTTTATTTTAATTTGTTTTCTATATTGATGCTTGTCAACTTCTTATGGTAGATAGCTTTATCACTACTATCAAGGGTTCTCTAGGATATGTCTATTCCTTAAGATTGTCTTTTAGATGTAGAAATACAAACGACAAGTAAATACATGAAAAATCTTCAACATCAATGGTTTTTACAGAGGTGCAAGTTAAAACAGCGCTGAGATTCCATCTCATTCCTGAAAGAATGTTTATAATGAAGAAACAACGAAAAACAAATTCTAGAGGGGCTGTAGAAAAGAAGGAACCACTGTCTATTATTGTTGGAAGTGTGGACTGGTGCTATCACTGTAGAAATCATTGTGGAGAGTTCTCAAAATGAAATAGAGGATTAGAGGTTCTATTTGACCTGGTATTCCCTTTCTAGATTTCTTACCAGAAAAATTAAAAACATCAGACCACAGTGATATATGCAGCCATATGACTATAGCAGCACAGTGTGTAATAACTAAATCTTGGAATTAACACAAATGCCCATCAACCAGGAAAGGATAAAAAAGATGTAGATTTTTTTACAGTGGACTATTATTCTGTCACAAAGGGTAAATTTGAGACATTTCTAGGTAGATGCATTGTCTCTCTGATGTGAGAAACATGAAGAGTAAAATAAGGCCCAAAATATACAATAAATATTGGGAAATATGAAGAAGTTGTTCAAAAGGAAAAAGAAACTAGGGTTAGGAAAAGGAGAAAGGAAAAAGAAAAAAATGGTAAAATAAAAAAAATAAAAGGGAAACAAACCTTTGTAAACAGGGCAGGAAAGAGGTGTTGAAGGGTGGAGATTTTTTGGAAGAAAAAGAGAAATTAAAATATATCCTGTACAGGTACAAATTTCCTATGGTGAATATGATTATTATGTATACTAAAATGCACCAATAATCGTAAGTTAAAAATGTAACTTCTCTCTATATTTTTATTGTTCTTGTTTAAAATTGCTTCACCCAAGATTCTAGAACTTGGTCTCTTTGTATTCTCTCCCTTTTCTCCTTCCCTTTCTCCTAGTTCCTCTCTCTCTCTCTCTCTCTCTCTCTCTCTCTCTCTCTCCCTGTCTGTCTTGTCTATATTTTAAGAAATTTCTAAACAATTTTCATCAAGCTTATGTTTTTGCTTGTTTTGTAGTTTTATTATCTGTATTTTTCTCAAGATATCCTCTCATTTGTCAATTTCTTAGCCTTTCAATTTTAATAGATTATAAATATCTCAGAACTGAGAATTCTAATTGGAATACCATAAAACCAATCTTTCAAATATTATGGGCATTTAAGACCCCCAACAAGTTACCATACATACATTTTTTATCAAAAAAATACTTGAAAAAAAGATATGTCATTAATGTAATTAAACAGTTTGAATTAATGATAAGCTTCAAAGAGAAAGGGGTTTTTTTCTCTGTCCTTTTGAGACATGGTCTCATTATGCAGTTCAGGCTGGCCTTGAGCTCACTTTGTAGCCTGGGCTGGTCTCTAAGGATCCTCCTGCTTCAGCCTCCTGAGGCTGGGATTATAGGAGTGCACCACCACGCCTGGCAAGGAAAAGTCTTTAAAGGATATTTAACATACTTTTTATCCTTCTCATTTACACATTAGAATTTTGGGGGAAAAAACTAAAAAAAGAACCTCATAATCCATATATGACATTTCTCATGACATTTTGATCTTATTGAATTCTATGAATGAATCTGGCTGAGACTATTGGATTGCACTGAATCTCTCAGTTGGGATTGCACTAGTATCCTACCATGTTGCATTTTCTGATTCATAAAAATGGTATCTCAAACTTGGAATTATTGACACTTTGGATAAGATAATTATTTGTTGTGTGGGGATATCATATTCATTACAATATTTTTAGTCAGTAGAACAAAATTCTTCTCACTTTTTCCAACAGAATCCAGTTATGACAATCCAAAATGTTTTCACACTTGCTTAAAGCCAGAATTGAGAGCACATATTCCAAGATTTTTCTATACATTTTAACAATGTATATTTTTCATTCTATATAAAGTGATAAAGTTAATGGAAAAAGGATAAAATGCAAAAAAAAAGTAATTGAAAATTGTAAAACAGTAGCAGACAGTATAAAATATACATATAATCCAAGACACAAAAGAAGAGTGATAATCAACAAGAATAGGAAATTATTGGAATAGATAATGGCCTAAGTTATTGCCTTATTTTATTAAAGATGACAGCCTGAAACAGGATAAATATAAAAAAAAACTAAATTCATATCATAGATAAAAGTTTTGTAGCCAAAACTAGAAAGCCTTAACTACATCCAGAAGAAAAACTATATATTTGAAGGAGCACCAAAAATTATAGCTGAGTTGTCATCATAAGCAAAGAAAACAGAAGATAATAGAATATATCTCTAAAATGGTGAAAAAAAGAATTTTAACCCAAGTGAAAATTTCTTTCAAAAAATGAAGCCAAAATATGGTTTTAAGAAAAGTCAAGAAAACACATGATTACCAGCTAACTAATGTTCTTTCAGCTGAAAAGCAGTTATTTCAGATAGAATCTTGACTCTTTCAGAGAAAAATGAATATTTGTGGAAATTGTATGTGTATTTAAAGATTAATAATTTCCTGAAAATATATTAATAAAGTGGTGTATAACAGTTTACAAAAACAGATAAAATATACACAACAATATGACAATTACAGGAAACATAATTACTGCTATAAGGTCCTTATATATTATGTTGTAGAATATTAATTGAAGAAAATCTGTCATAAACTAAGTATGCATTTGCAATCCAGTGGAAAAATAACTATTACACTATCAAAAATAAATAACATGGCTGCAAACAAACTTATCTCTGTCAGCAATTACATTACATAATTATAATTATATTAAAATATATAGTGAATGTTTAAATTAAAATTATTATTACAGTAAAAGACACATTCCCACTAATCCTCTCCAAAATACATCACTGATACATGTTACTTCAAACACATTTATCTCATTATTCTTGCCACTTTCTGGATAAGTATTGGAAGTCCTCTTTTGAGAAGGTCTTTATGAAATATGATTTTAAAAACACATGAATGCTGCCCTGAGTGCCATCCAGTGGAAAGGCAGGCTTGTAAAACACATCACAGTCTCTGTATCCACATTCACTTTATTTACCAGATGTGGCACACAAGTTATGGATTTTTCCCAAAGTCAGATGATTGCGAAGGGTATGTATTTTGAATCAATTTAGAAAGTGGAGGCAGTCAGGACAGTGCAACCAAAGATACTCATGAAAGACAACTACCAGAACTGCTTGAGAAAATAGTAGGAATGATGGGATAAGTGTTTGAAGTGGAGTATATTGAGGGGTGTTAATAGCAATTTGTATTTTATATTAATAAATTTTTACAATTCAACATTCAGTATAGTTTTCAATCATACCTTTGTACATAGAAAACATGCATGTATCTATGTACAAATTAATAAGCATATTCCATAATATGATTGGATACAGGACCTATACAGAAAAATAATTACATTTCTATATATTAGCTAGTAACATTTGGGAAGTGAAAAGAACAGATACTTATAATACTTTAGTATCAAGTGCTCCATCAATTACATGGGTATAATTTTATCATAAAAAATGTAAAACTTCCACATTTGAAAGTACCAGTAAAATGCTGACACAAGTTACATGAGATTTAAAAAAGTGATGAGGTATTTTATGTTCATGGATTAAAAGAATCAATATTGTTAAGATGTTAATTCCTTCAAAGTTCTTCTGGATATTTAAGATGATCTCAGTCAAAATTTTAGAAGGATTTTTGGTTAATAAATGTTGACTAATGAACAGTTATATGGAAGTGCAAAAGATCTAACTAATACAATACTGAAAATGATAAATAACTGAAGTCCTTATAGTACACAATTTCAAAAGTTTATAAAACCATAACAACTGACATATGCGATCAGCATAATAATGATAATTACATAGATCAATAAATAGAGTAGGGACATAAAAGTATGCCACACATGCTCAATTATTTAAAACACAGATATCAAAGCCAGTCAACAGGAAAACAAAAATGTTTTAATTATCTACAGAACATCTGGATATCTATATAGGAATAGAAAATAAGCCCAGACTCCTATTTCATATCATACATAAAACTGAGTTTGAAACTAATTATTCAGCTCTACTTGAAAATGAAAATTAGTTA
The DNA here is from genome assembly GCA_004027455.1 of Hydrochoerus hydrochaeris. Lineage (NCBI taxonomy): Eukaryota > Metazoa > Chordata > Mammalia > Rodentia > Hydrochaeridae > Hydrochoerus > Hydrochoerus hydrochaeris. Next base: position 18,494 of record PVLA01005225.1, on the reverse strand, counting down.
TTTTCCATAAACAAAACATATATGAATATTTTGTGATCCTCCAGCTAGTGAAAAGTTCTAACCCAAAACAGAAAAGATATTATAGAAAAAATACATAAGTTACAAGTTTGAAATGAAAAACTTCTGTTATCTAAAGAATCACATGGAAAATAAAGGTGAAATCCACAGATGAGCATCATGCAATAGATATGCTACAAAGGTAGATGTACAGAATATACTTAAAATTTTTCATTTAAATTAATGAGAAAATAAACATTCTAGGAAAAAAATGAAAGTGAAACAAATATAATTCCCATATACACATCACAAAAAGATTTCCCAAAGGCAAATACGCTTATGCAAATTTTGTTAACATTATTATTCTCCAAGAAAAAACAAACTAAAGCCACAAGTGATAACATTATGGAACTTCTAGAATGTGTAATATTAAAAAATTTTCATAAGAATATATGTAGCTAAGAATGTAGAACAAAACAAATGTTTTGCTGGTAGAATTGCAAAATACAATTACTACTTTGATAAATTCTCACTTTCTTACAATTTTTTGTGTAAACATCTTCTATGCTCCAGCATTCCATAGGTAAGATTTTGGAAAATAAACCCATATGTTTACAGAAAGGCATATAATAATATTGATAGCATGTTAGTTAACAACAGGCTATAAGTGGACATAATCCATCAAGAGCAGAAAGTATTAAAGAGCTATGGAATATTCACAACAATATAAGAGAGAAATATTGGCAGCAATCAAGTATATTGATGAATCTCAAAAACAATGTTTAGTAAAAAAGCAAGAGAAGATTAAGTCCTGCCTTATTTTATTTATAAAAAAAATTCACAAACAATTTAGCATCACATATTTATGGGCAAGGTAATGGATGATTTCTGAAGTAATGGAAATATTATTTATCTTGTTTTGTATAATGGCACACTTTACATTCCAAGCTTTATACTATAAATCTGTGCAATTACTGTTTTTAAATTATGACTCCATAAAATAGTATTATTATAACCAAAATGAATCTAAAATTAGTCATCCTATGTAATCTAAGAAGAACTTTGCAAATGTAAGACCAGAAAACACTCTTGGGAAGGTAAATTAAGATCAGCGTATATAGAATGGAATTATGTTGATATATTCCATCGCTTAACTTTTCATATGACTTTTTTGTTTATATATCTAGTTTTGCTGAGGTTTTCTTGAAAATATTTGGGGTGTGGCCCTGAAATTTTAAAATGTATGCTTTGATTAATAATCTTCACCAATTAACAGTCTCAGAAATTTAGTATTACAGAGAAGTTCTTGATAATTTATCTCAGCAAAACATCATATATATTTAGACAAAATATGAAAGTAAACTTTCAAATTCATCTGAAGCTTTTGTTAGCTATAGTCTATAAATGACCATGTTATGACCCATTCTATACACGTTTCAAGGTTATGAAATATCGTTAAGTATAGTTCACATAGCTTCACGGTAGATCTCTTGAAATGTGTTTCTCCTACCTAACTATAATCATGGGTCTTTTCACTTTCCATTCTTGCTTCTCCTTACCCATTCCAGCTTCTGGTAACCATTGTTATGCTCTCTATTTCTATGAAATAAACTTCATTACATTCCACATATGAGAGAGATCATGTGGTATTTGTCTTTTTGCACCTGACTGATTTCACTTAACATACTATCATCCTGGTTATTACTATACATATTCATATATCACACATATTATTTATCCATTCATCCAGTTATGAGTATTTAACTTCATTCCATATATTATCTATTGTGAGGGAAGAGGAACAACAGATGCAGAAAGGAAGGGGAAGGAAGGAAAGGGAACAGGAACATAAAAGGAGTTAAGAGGTGTTAAGTACATGCGCCAATTCTCTATAATGAATGTAGCCATTATGTGCTGTAAACACGTTAAAATTTAAAAACTGAAGAATCATGTTGCATTCGTCTTTTTAAAAAAAGAGTAAGTGTGCCAGTAGTCCAACAACAATTTCCTGAAAGACAAGCACTGTTAATTTACATGCTCGTCATTGGTTTCTCATGGCTTTTGTCAAGTTCGGTAGTCTTTCAATCATATTTTATTGACAAATTAATATCTATTTTTTCTTCCATGTATATTTCACTAGTTTCAGATTATTTTAGAGACTAAAATACTTTTCCATTCTTGACGACAATTAATGATTAAGATGATTCTGTGAAGCAGTATTCAAGTACAACAAAATTCCTTTCATTCACTGTTTCTAAATGCTCTTTTTCTCTCCCTTGGTTTCATTATATCCTGAGATACTTTTGATTATTTTAAGTTCAACAGGCTTTTAAGTTAAGGCTTTCCAACCTAGAAACAATGCAGATATCACTGAACACTGATTTATCATATCAGGAAGGAAGAGCAAAGAGAAAGACCTATACACATAGAGAAAAAGGTACTGCTGATGACCTAATTTCTTTTTCCCTAGCAACTTCTAAATCTTGACACATAGGTTGCTTTTACCAAAAGTCACCAGGTTGAAGTAACTGATTAATTGTATCCCTAAATAACTACAACCAATTCCTTCTTTAAGATACAAGGATCCAATGATTTTCAAGGATTGTTCAATACCTACCTAACAGCAGTCAGGTAAGTGTACCACAAATCTCATTTTTACTTTCTTTCATTTATGAGGATTGCATCAATAAGACACCACAAAAAAGCTACACAGTTGAGCATTGCACACTTCCTTTTGAATTGATTTGCCTGGGCTAGGGATTTAGCTCAGCAGCATAAGTGCCTTCCTGGCAAGCACAAAGTCGTAAGTTCAATCCTTGGTATAAAAAAAAAAAAACTGACTTGATTTGCCAGGCTGTTCATCAAAATTACAAAGCAAAATTCACATATCATAAAATTAAATAATACTGTTAGACTTATTTCTGAGGTCATACCTTCACAGTTGAAAATTCTTGAGAATATCCAAAGTTATTTAGATCAAAAAATTTGTGCTTCCTTGGTAAGACAGTAACACTTTCATGGTAGTTGGAATATTCATCTACTGCTTTACTCCTGTCCTTGTTAATTAAAAATATATGAGCAGGACACTATTGCTTTGAAAATGTGTTTGATATAAAAACATATATATTTTGTCTTCACAATAATGTCTCTAAAAGTCTTTAAAATATTACTATTATTATAGAAAATATACTGATGAAGTTCTTACATATTTTAACCTTCATAGAAATGAGTATAGCACTGAAGATAGCAAAGCAGAAAGCCACGTAGGAAATGACTGACAGTACTAATGTGCTGTCCATAGACAATTACTGAATGGTTTCAAAATATATACTGGAGCCAAAAGAAACTGGTAAAGACTTTAATGTGCCAACTAGGGAAAGGTTTATTTCCAGTTTGGGTACTGGGAAAAGTACCAGAAAACAGAAAACTTTGTGTGTTATGCATGAATAAATTCTTGAAGAAACACTTTGTTTTTAGATTACTTTTATTCCACCCAAAGGACTCACGTAGTTCTCCAGGAGATTATGGGCCATTCATTTGCAAATGGTGAATCATCATGTAGGAAAGAGCATCCTTGTACCGCAGACCTAGATTCAGCTGAATACCTTGGTAAAGCCAACTAACCACGCAGAGCCTAGGTTTTCTCATCTGTAAAATAGGTCAGTGATAATTTCTTTACAGTTCTTGTGTGGGTCAAAAGATAGAATAGTTTAAAAAGCCTTTTAATGGAGGCTGAAGTTGTAAAAGGCATTTCAACTATCCTTTTAACTTTCCTTGTGTGTTGCTTAATATGGTATCATATACAAATAGAGTTTTCATAGTGTTGATCTTGATGTATTTTATTGGTAGTGATTAACAACAGCATAAATACAATGCATAATACACAACACTTCTTACTTATACATAAATTACATAACTATATCCATACATCAGTGAAGCAAATCAGTAAACAAAAATGGAACCTTGAAATTAAACCAAGGCATTCTTCCTTGACATAATTGTTTTGGAAAGTTAGCACCAGGTAAAGAATACAATGACAAAGACAGTATCTCTTTGTCAAACTTACTCATTTTTCTCACTGCAAGAATGGTCAAAGAATGCCTAAGGGTTTATAGTTGATGTCTCTGAAGCAGAAGAACAACTTTCTGATTTTTCCCACTCTGGATCCCATCCAAAGGGAAAAAAAGTACTTCAGTTGAGCAACATTTTTCACACTGACCTACTAATATATTTAAACAGTAACACAGTCTCAACAAAAATAAAAAGAAAGTAAGAAACAATCTGATATTTTTTGATTCAAGATTTCAATTAGAAGAATTCTTTACTGGTTGTTTTACTTCTTCTAACTCCATGGCAATCTTTCTCCTTTTTTTTTAAAGAGATGAAAAAAAAAAAAAGATCAAGAAGCAAACAAACAAAAAACAGCAAAAGCAAAATGATGACAGCAGCAATAATAAAAACAATGGCAGGGCCAGGGGTTTAACTCAGCGGTGTAAGTACCTGCTTGGCAAACGTGAGGTCATGAGTTCAATCAATGACAATATGAGATTTCAAAACAAGATGATAAGAATTTAACAATAGCTGTTATATTACATATTGTTACCTTCAAAGTAATGGCTCAGGCTACCAGATACAGGCATGCAAAATTGATTAAACAATATAATTTTCCTTTGAGCAGTTTCTTTCCCTTTTACTATATCCATTGTCATACTTTGTACTGCCACTCTAGTACATGTGTGCATCATACATATACACATAAACATCATATTATATAGGATAGTTCCAGAATTCTATAGAGGTAAATTAGTTTAAAATAAATGAAAGAATTAATATTCTTTCATAGGTAGATAGATAAGTAGGTACAATGTTTGGGCTAAATTCTAGCCAGTTGGATAAAGGGAATTAATTCAATATTTCATGGTTGGCAGATTGTTGTAAAAATTTTCCTTTCTTTAAATTGATATTTGTTTAGAAAATTTTAGAATAGCATCAAGACTCATTAATTCATTCAATAGTTTTTAACATCTGCTCTATCTATGCTTCTCAATATTGAGAACTCAATAGTAAAATTTAAAACAGTCCTTGTCATTACAGTATTATTCTCCAAGACATTACTAGACTTACAAATATATGAATTCACACCTGTTTTTCAAAATGATGCAATCAGCTATAATCTTTACTTGGCTATTGTTTAAAGGACTATCCTGTCCCTACTACCCTGCCCTTCTATTACCTACCTCTTTAAAGTTTGGCCATTTAGCTGCATATTTTTATAACAACTTTATAGTCAACTTGCAATTGACTCACGTGTTTAAAGGCTTTGCTGAGGACATCTTCTCTCCAAAAAGAAAAAGAAAAAAATTGAACTATTGTAAATCTCTACAGACATTAATGAATTTCATACAAATTTATAGTCATAGCAGAAAAACTATTATCATTTCATTGCCTACCATGCTGTATAGATAATTTCTGAAGAGTAGTATATCAGATGATAAGTTTTATTGGGCATTTAAAAGAAATATACTCTAGAAATTAGAGAACTACAGTCTGATAGGTTGAATGAAGATAAGCCAATTTATCATTGTTTCTTCTCTAGTGTGAATATTCCTAAGAAGTCTCTGTCTCTGCATCTGTCTCTCTATTTTCCTCTCTCCCTCTCTCTCTCCCTCTCCCTCTCCCTCTCCCTTTACCTATCTATTGGTAGTAGGGATTGATCACAAGGTTTCTGCATGTTGGCCAAACATCCTACTGCTGAGCTATGCCCTCAGTTATTATGATTATGTAACACAGTATAAGAGATACAGTTTGAAAACATTATGTGAACCAATGCTGAGGGCAGGAGAAAGTCCAAAAAACTGTAAGAGTTGAAATTCAGATATGCAAGAATGGTGATAAAGAGGAATTTGTGGCCTGAAGATCACTTATTTGCCAGTGGTCTAATATAGAATCTCTAAAATTCTGTTACTTTACCTTTTCAAAGAGGTGAATGTGTTTTGCAAAACTTCAGAGAACTAATCATTACACATACTTTCAAGTGATTTGACCCAATGAGAAAGTGCGAGCTGGCACAGAAGTCTAAAGGATAGCAAACTTTTGATGTGGTTATGGGTTGGATTGTGTTCTACTAAATTCTCTACTAAAATTCACACACTGCAGTTTTTAAGTCTAAATTCTAGAGACAAAGAAATCTCCAAAACAAAAGGATTTAGTGAACCATTATGAATTCTAGCTAGAAAGAAAGGACCAGTCCTGGATGAATTTCCATCAATGTAGCTAAATATCAGTTGGCAAAATGCACTCTGGATTTGAAAATGCAGGGTGAGTTATCATAACAACTTGGGTGGATGAATGAATAAATTGCTTAAACTCCTTATTGCTTATAGAAAAGAGTAGATCTAGAATATTCTCCGAAATCTTTATGTGTTCATAGGTGGGTTTTGTGGAAAGTGACCACTTTTTCCTTTGAATTGCAGCTCCTGAGTACTGTGTCCCAGTGGTGGGAAAGTGATTAAGATGTGAGAGTGTGGGATAATGTGAAGTCACAAAGTTTGAGGATAGTTGGATAGTCTACAACATCAAAACATGTAGCTCTTTGATTGGTTGATAGCAGAATGCAGTAACACTTGTTGCTCCTGGAATTTTCAGCCAAAGCCTTCAACATTGGTTGGGACTGTGGAACAGATTTAGTCAATGGTTTCGGTTGTGGTCAAAGCTTTTAACTAAATTTTCTCTTTTCCATCCTTGTTGGGAGGCTGATCAGGCCTGCAACCTCCCAAACTAGTCGACAGTGAAGGCTGAAATAAATGAAACAAGTGTTATGATTTTAGGGCTCCAGAAGGATCAAAGACCTCTAGCAGGATTTGACACTTTCTAGGGACTGAGACCAGGAACTTCTTTTGGTGGCCTATATTTATTTGGTTTTCAAACAAGGAGGAATTAAAGTAGAAAATGTGGGAAACTGAAGAGGACCTTGGGAGTGGTTCAAGGACTTTTCTTTGGTACCAGAGATAAAAAGCACAACCTTACACTTGCCATGCAGGCACTTGTGCAACAGAGCTAAATCCCCAGACCCTCAAGGACTTTTCCAAGTAACATACTATATTAATTTAGAAGAAGAAAATCAGGAGAAAGTCTCCAGGTTGATTTTCTTTTTCTTTTTAATTTTATTTAAAGAGGAAAAAAAAGGTAGAAATAATGCAGAATTTCAAAAAAAAAGAAAACAGTAAGAAATCATTAGTTGATAAATTACATATTGTCCTCTTAGAAATAGTTGCTTAAGTTACAAAATTAAAGCATAAAAAGTGAACATTGAAACAGTGAGACTAAAAACAGATCTGTTGAACGATCTAACAAAAACTTAGTAACATGGATATCAATCCTACACACTTAAACATACATGCAGTTATATTTTTATAGCACTTCCTATAACCTCTCATTTTACAATAGCAATTACTCATTTTGGGTTTTTTTACTCCTATATTCTTATTAATTTTTACACTAGAGACACAATGTGATATTTATAAATATGATTCTTATTTATTTCACTAATGAGGATAGTCTCAAGTTGTTTCCATTTACCTATGAAGACCTCAAGATCATCCTTTTTATAGCTGAGTAATATTCCATTGTATAAAAATAACACATATTTTTCATCCACTCTGCAGTTGATGGGCATCTTGGTTGCCTCCAAGATTTAGCTATTACAAATTGTGCTGCTATGAACATGGGTGTACATATATCAATGTGATATGAACTTTTCAGTTCTTCGGGAAAATACCCAGGAGGGGAATAGCTGGATTGAATGGAACTTCCAATCCTAGTCTTCTGATAATTCTCCATACTGATTTCCATAATGGCTGCACCAGTCTACATTCCCACCAACAGTGAAGCAGTGTTCCTTTTTCCCTGCAGCCTCACCACATTTGTTATCAGTTGATTTCTTGGTGGCAGCTGTTCTTTCCAGAGTGAGATGAAACCTGTTTTCATGCTGTTTTAATTTGCATTTCTTGAATGACCAGTGATAGTGAACATTTCTTCTTGTATTTATTTGCCATTTGCATATCTTCATCTGAGAACTCTGTGTTCATCTCGGATGCCCAATTTTGGAGAGAGTCTTTGAGTTTGGGGGGCTTGATGCTTTTCAATTCTTTATATGTTCTAGATATAAGTCCTTTGTCAGAGGGGTTGTTGGCTAAAATTTTTCCCAACTCTGTGGGTTTTCTGTTCACTCTGTTCGTGATTTCTTTGGAAATGCCAAAAATTTTCCATAGTATGAGACCCCAGTTATTGATTCTTTGCAGAGTTTCCCATGCAGTTTACATTTCGTTCGTCAATTCTCTGCCTACCCCTATGTCTCCAAGACTTCTACCTACCTTGTCTTCCAGTAGATTTAGTGTTTCTGTTTTAATATTTAGGTCTTTGATCCATGTAAACTTTAGTTTTGTGCACGGTGATAGGCATGGATCTAGTTTCAGTCTTCAGCATGTGGAGAGCCAATTTTTCCAACACCATTTATTACAGAAGCTATGCTTCCAGTGAACATGTTTAGACCCTTTGTCAAATATAGGTGGCTGAGTGTCTTTGTAGTTGTGCTTGCATCTTCTAATCTGTTGCATTGATCCTCAGGTCTATTTCTTTGCCAGTACCATACTGATTTTATCACTGTGGCTTTGTAGTATAGTTTCAAGTCTGGAATTGAGGTGCTTCCTGCCTTGCTTTTGTAGCTGAGAATTGCCTTTGCTATTCTAGGTTTCTTCTGTTTCCAAATGAATTTTAGGAGTATTTTCTCTAGATCTCTGAGGTATGTTAATCGTATTTTCTTTGGGATTACATTAAATCTGTGTAACAATTTGGGGAGTGTAGTAATTTTCACAATGTTGGTTCTTCCTAGCCAAAAGCAAGGAATATTGTTCCATTTTCTAATATCCTCTTCAATATCCTTTTTTAGCTTAGCATAATTTTCAGCACATAGGTATTTTACATTGTTAGTTAGGTTGATTCCTAAGTATTTCACTTTTTTAGATGCTATTGTGAAGGGGAATATTTCCATAATTTCTCTCTCAGTGAGTTTTTTGTTTGTGTACAAGAATGCTATTGATTTTTGAGCACTGACTTTGTATCAAACTACACTGCTGTATTTGTTTATTACCTCTGATAGTCTTTTAATGGAGTTTTTCGGGTCTTCTATATAGAGTATCATGTCACCTGCAAATAGTGATAGTTTAACTTCTTCCTTTCTATCTTTATTCCTTTTATTTTTCTCTCTTGTCTGATTGTTCTGTCTAGTGTTTACAGAACTATATTGAATAGGAGTGGTGATAGTGGACATTGTTGCCTTGTTCCTGATTTTAGAGTGAAAGCTTTCAGTTTTTGTCCATTTAGTATAATACTGGTTGTTGGTTTGTCATAGATGGCCTTTATAAGAATCAGATAGACACCATGTATTCTGAGTTCCTGAAGGGATTTTATCATGAAAAAGTGTTGGACTTTATCAAAAGCTTTTTCTATGTCTATTGAGATGACCATGTGGTTTTTGTTTTGGCTATGTTGATGTGGTGTATTACATTTATTGATTTGCATATGTTAAACCATCCCTGAATTCTACTTGCCAGCATTTATTGAGAATCTTTGCATCAATGTTCATTAGTAAGATTGGCCTATAGTTCTCCTTTTTGGTTAGGTCTTTCTCTGGTTTTGGAATCAGAGTAATAGTTGCTTCCAGGAATGATTTAGGGAGGATTGCTTTCTTTTCAATTTCATCGAAAAGTTTAAGGAGTATTGGCATCAAATCTTCTCTAAATTTCTTGTAGAATTCAGACATTATTCTATCAGGACCTGGGCTTTTCTTTGTTGGTAAGTTTTTAATTATGTTTTCAATTTCAGTAGCTGATATTGGGTTGTTCAAAATTGCTATATCTTCTTGGTTGAGCTTTGGTAGTTCATATGTTTCTAGAAACCTGTACATTTCCTCTGTGTTTTCATCCCTATGTGAGTAGACATTTTCAAAGCAGGTATTCATGATCTTTTGAATTTCCATGGGATCTGTAGTAATTTCTCCCTTTTCAGTCCTTATTGCATAAATTTGGTTTTTTTCTTTCTTTTTCTTGATAAGATTAGCTAGAGGTTTCTCAATTTTGTTTATTCTCTCAAAAAACAGCTTTTTGATTCACTAATTCTTTGTAATTTTTTTTAGTTTCAATTGCATTGATTTCTGCTCTAATCTTTACAATTTTCTCTCTTCTATGAGCTTTGGGCTTAACTTGCTCTTCTTTTTCTAGATGCTTGAGATGAAGCATTAGGTTGTTCTGTTTTCTTGATATGACAATTTTTTGCTATATATTTCCCTTTTAAGACTGCTTTCAATGCATCCCACAGATTACAGTATGTTGTTTCTGCATTTTCATTGAATTGTAGGTATTGCTTTATTTCTTCTTTAATTTCATCTGTAGCCCACTGGTTGATCAAAAGTTTGTTACTTAATTTCCATGTATTTATGCAGGTTTTGCAATTTCTTTTGCCATTAATTTCCAATTTCAGTACACTATGGTCAGATATTATGCATGGGATGATTTCAATATCTTTGCAGTTACTTAAGAATATTTTATGGGATAATATATGGTCTAATTTGGAGAGTGTTCCATGCACAGCTGAGAAGAATGTATCTTCTGATATGCTTGTGAGGAACACTCTGTAAACATCTACTAAGTCCAATTGCTCACAGGTATGATTCAGCTCTATTATTTCTTTGCTGACTTTTTGTCTAGTTGATTTATCTCCTTGTGACAATGGGCTGTTAATTTCCCTGTTACAGCTGTGTTCTTGTGTATTTGGTTTTTCATGTCCATTAGTATCAGTCTTATATAGTTGGGTGCTCCTGTATTTGGTGCATATATATTTATAATTGTTAGTTCTTCATCTTGTATTTTTCCACTAACGAGTATGTAGTGACCTTCTCTATCTTTTTTAATATTTTACATTTGAAGTTCACATTGTCTGCAAATAGAATAGTTACCCCTGCTTTTTTCAGAGTTCCTGTTGCATGGAATACTGTTTTCCATCCTTTGACTTTTAATCTATGAGTTTCTCCTTTTGGGTCAGATGTGTTCCTTGTATACAGCATATTGTAGGATCCTGTTTCTTGATCCATTCTGTCAATCTATTTCTTTTGATAGATGAATTGAGGTCATTTTCATTTATGGATATCACTGATATGTACTGGCTCGACTTTGCCATGTTTTGTTCCAGTCACTTGCTTTCTGCTTTTCCCCTGATTTAATTGCTTGTTCTACCTGGTGGTTTCTTTCTGTTGTTTTTCTGGGGATTGTGGTCATTTTTATTTCTTTCTAGTATGTCTTTCAGTACTCTTTCTGGGGTTGGTTTGGTGGACGTGAATTTCTTCAGTTGTTCTTTGTCATGGAAGTATCTTGTTTCTCCATTAAATTTGAATGAAAGTTTTTCTGGGTACATCAGTCTGGGTTGAAAGTTGTTTTCTTTCAGGGCTTGAAATACCTTGCTCCTAGCTCTTCTTGACTTGAGGGTTTGTGCTGAAAAGTGCTGTGAATCTAATGGCTTTCCTTGATAGGTGAGTTGTATCTTTTCTCTAACAGCTTTTAATATTCTGTTTTTATGCTGTATGTCTGAGATTTTAATTATTATGTGTCTGGGTGTGGATTTATGTTGATTGTGACTGTTTGGCATTCTACATGCCTCACTTATCTGCGTATCAGATATTTTCCCCATGTTTGAGAACTTTTCTTCTATTACTTCTGTGAATATTTTGGTTATGTCATTTGTGCTGACTCCTGTCTTTTCACTGATGCCTGTTAATCTCATATTTTTTTCTCTTGGCATCATCTTGAAGCTGTTTGGATTGTCACTTCATGCTGCCTTATTTTTAAAAGTTCTATCCTTTCATGATTACTAATTGCGATCCTGTCCTTTAGGTTCGAAATTCTATCCTCAGCTTCATTTAAGTGATTTTGCATGCTTTGAATAGAAATTTTTGTTTCTTCGATGTCTCTTTGTGTTTGTTTCATGAATTCTGCTTGTTTTCTATATTGTTCATTTAAGGTTTCAATCAGTTTCCCATGTTCCTTTACTTCTTTCTCAATTTCTTCTTTAGCTGTGCTCATCAACTCCTTTACTAAGGTTGTTATTTCTGTCTTTACATGGCAGAGTACTTCTAATTTGATTTCCTCTATAGCCTCCTGGAGTTGTTTTTTGATTTCACTCGCTATCTTTTCAGTGATTTCTGGTGTGTTACTTTTGAAGTCCTCTATTTCAATGTCTCCCATTCTTGCTCCTGGTGGACTAGATGTTTGATGTTGCATTTTGCTTTTTCATTTTGCCATTTTCCCTTTGAGTTAATATTTGGTTCTTCAGTCCCACTAGTGTCAACTGTTGGTAGTGTGTATCTTGGGGTCTTAATGTAAGGTTGATATTTGTCCAATTGCTGGACCCCAGAATGAAGAGTTTGGCCACCAGCTTCCCTGACTTCCCACTGCAGGGCTTGTTGGCTGAGTCTTATATTCTTCCTGGACTGACAAGCCTAGTAGTGCTGATGTATGTCAACTTTTAGTTCCTGCTATATTTTATCTTCAGATTATTCCAGGTCACCAGATCTCCCTCTCTACAGTGTTTGTGTCTGCTGAGGCCCTACTGTGTCCCTATTGTGTTCCTGTGTGTGTCATAAACCCTTTTGATTTTTCCAAGTTGGGGAGTCCTTATTGGCACACTCCTCACCCTTCCTGATGTTTTCTGTGTGCAGCAAGGGGCCACCCACACTCTTGTCAGACTCACTGAGGTCTTAACATTTAGTTGGTGGTAGTTTTACTACTGACCATATTTACCCACTGTACACCTCTATTTTAGGGGCATACTCACCACACTGACTGGAGCCTGCTGAGATCTTCTGTTTGGGTGAGGCAGTTACTGAATCTCCCTTCAAGCTAACACAGTTAATCCATTGTAGTTCAAGGTTTTGGGAAAAAGGTGGGAGCTGAAGATCAACAGCAGTATTAGGTCCAGGAGGCAGGGAGTGTCCCCAAGGGGCCAGCAGATGTTCTGGGTCTGGGCATCTGCAGGGCATGGGCCAAGGTCCCAGGGTGTCATGGTGTTCCTCAGTGGTGGCTGGAGTCATGTAGAAAGCACACAGCTGCATGGGCCAAGGTCCTTAGGGCAACACATGTGTTTCCCAGGGCTAGCACAGGTTGTGCAGGGAGTATGCAACAGTGTGGGCCAAGGTCCAAGGGCAGTGTAGGGTTCCTCAGTGGTGGCTGAAGTCCTGTAGAAAGTGCATGGCTGCATGGGCCAAGGTCCCAGGGAGGTACGCCTTCCTCAGGGCTGGTGCAGGTTGTGCAGGGAGTATGCAGCAGCATGGGCCAATGTCCCAGGGCAGCATGGGTTACTCAGTGGTGGCTGGAGTCATGTAGAAAGTGTACAGTTGTGCAGGCCAAGGTCCCAGAGCAGCACGGTTCCCCAGGGCCAGCATGGGTTATGCAGGTAGCATGCAGCAGCGTGAGCCATGGTCCTAGGGTGGCATAGCATACCTCAGTGGCAGCTGGAGTCCTGTAAAAAGTGCATGGCTGCGAGGGCCAAGGTCCCAGGGCTGCATATGGTTCCTCACTGGCAGCCGGAGTCCTGTAGAAAGCTCCAGGCTGACTTTCACTACAGGTGTGACATGTCTTCAGGAACAGTCTTTATTTATTTAATTGGAGTGAAAGCCAGGAGTCCTCAGCTGCAACCTTCCTTATCCTGTCCTTTGAGGCACCATGGCATCATAGGCCACTATAGGCCTCAGCCAGGACCAGTGACCCACAGATTTTCACTTACTATGAGTTCCACTGTCCATTTCCAAAGACTCTAGGCCCGGGACAGACTCACAACTAAACATTCAAAGCCAATTGGTTAATTTTAATTCCTGCTCAGAACCACTTTATAGTGGTCTCTATCACATCCTGATTTCGTGACTGTAACTTAATTTAGGGTATCTCTAATTTTTCATATCAAACTGCAGCCACCCCTAGGGTGAGAACCATATCAGCATTTCCTGAGACCCACGACAGGCCATGTTGGACCTTGGGGCACTGGGAAAACAGGCAGCCACCAGCATGCAGCTCTGGTAAGTGGCTGTGGCCTGGCAAGCTGTGGCGACCCCAGGGTGAGAACCATATCAGCGTTTCCTGAGATCTGCCACATGCCATGTTGGACCTTGGGGTGCTGGGAAAATGAGCCACTAGTTCACCTCTCTGGTGGGAGGCTGTGAACCTACAGGGGCGGAGGCTAAGAATCAAACATCCATCCATCCCCTCTGCTGCCCGGATAGCAAGTGAGAGCCAGAGATCTGAGCATGTCTTGTGAGTTTTACTATAGGCAATATAACAAATAAGGGGGATTTTCTTCTACCATCTATTTGAAGGCAAATATTTTTATCTCTGTCTTGCTCTTTTCTGATAAATGGTATTGCTCTATTCAACATTCTGTTTTATAGTTTCAGTATTTCCTTTGATATTACTCTACCTGATTGAAGGAACAACTATTGTGAAAAAAAACAGATATACTATTGTACCTATTGCTCTTATCCTGGTAACCTGCTGTGAGGTTCTGTACCAATTTCACTGCACTGCCTCAATTGGCTATGTTCTGTCTTGTTCTACTGTATTTTACTACCTTCAAAATAAATAAATAAAAAGTAAGAAGTAAAAAATTTTTTAAAGTAAATAACAACAACAAAATAGATCAGTAAGGTACTGAGCAACCTGAAACTTGATATAATTAAACAGATAATGTACTTAAAAAGCAAAAGGAGGAAAAGCAAGTACTCTAAAGGATATAACTGCATGTATATTTAAGGGTGAAGGATTGATAATTATGTTGCTAAGTTTTTGTTGGATCAGAGAACAGAACTGTCTGCAGTCTCACTGTTTGAATGTCCACTTTGTATGCTTTAATTTTTGTAACTTGAACAACTACATTCAAGAAGACAATATATAATGTATTAACTAATGATTTCTTACTGTTCATTTTTTTGAAATTCTGTATTGATTCCACCCTTTTTTCTGTTTTGCTTTATTTTTTCCCTCTCTTTAAATAAGATTAAAATAAATTTTTTTTCATATCAAATGATTAAACCTTTATACTTCAAAATATGGTCTTATTTGCAAATAGGCCACAGATATAATTAGTTCAGCTACAATAAAATATTTACAGATGTAATTAGCTAAGTTAAGTGTGGCCATACTGGAGTATTATCAGCTGTGATCTAAAATGACCATTCTTATGACAAAGAGATGCACAGATAAACACACATAGACAATAGTCAGTATTAGACAAGGAGCATACGGCCATCAACTAGTCAAGGACAGAGTTTTAGTAATATCCTTTCCTAATCATCTCATGAGGAACTAATCATGGGACTAACTTGATTTTGAGTATCTTCCATAACACGGTGAGATGATCAGTGTCTTGTGTAAGTCACTCCTATAGTTTCCTATAATTGGTCAAGTAAATTCAAAGAGATGGGAAAGCCTGAGCCAGTCTATAGGTTAATGATAGTAATCAAATTATTGTAAGAAACTTGAGATGAGGTCTGTGTATGTGAGTGTGTATGTGTATCTCTGTGTGTGCATGTGTAAGGGGAATATAGTGTAACATAATTTACTTTTAAGGAAAATGGAAGGATTAAGACTAACAGTTGAGGACTGGAGGTTTTTTAAAAAATCCAATATGAGAAAACCTTCTTTATCTTAGTAATATGCAGGAACCAAAATTATAAAAATTTCTTACCTGAGTTAATTAATTTTGTCCTGTCATCTCCATTACATTATAAATCTCTTTAAGAGATAGAATGTTTTCCAATTTTTTATTTCCTTTATTGTTTTCATACAGATCTTGAACATGGGGAGTGAATATAAATAATATGGGCTAAATATTTTGAACATGACAACAATGAAAGCAGTTCTATGCCAATATCTGTGTAAAGTATGGAAACTGCCATGTTCTAACTATAAAAAGGCAAAGTGACAATAATCTAAAACTAACTGTAGAGGAAGACAGAGTAACAACTATGTAAGATGAGAAATTTTAATTTTTTCCTGCCCATTCACATATTTTATAGTAAAATAATAATGATAAACATAATAAGTGTCTTGGAGATAAAATCACATCCATTGTCCAACTGTTCATACTGCTTTCCATCCTACTAGAGGTACAGCAATTGTGCTTCATTTATATATTTTTTCTTGACAATGAAAATAAAAAATTAATTTATATATACCTGCCACCCCACCATCATTATTTTAAAATGGAATCAGCAATGGTGTTTATTTATTGCTGGTTCACTCAAATAATATTTTATGAATCATGATAAACAGAATCATAAAGGTCATTCCCTTTCCTGTGAGAATGCTCACATCAGGTTACAGGCTCACCTCACTACTTCTAACTGTTACCAGTAATGAAAAGTGGCAGCCCCAGATATATATGGTAATTCCAAGCTAAAGAGCCTATTGGAAGATGCATTTGTTTTCCATCAAGGCTCCTGGCACATAAATAGTAGGTTAGAGTGTGTTACATCAACGTCAGCTTGCCAGTGTTATATTTATTGACTTGTCCAACTCAATTTCTATGATGGATCACTTTTACTACCAAAGGTTTTCCCTGTTGCCCTACCATAGCAAAGTTCTCAGCACTGCTTTGGAAAATTAAAAGCCCCCTTTAATCTTTCACTGGAAAAATCTTGTGTTTTATAGCAACAAGGAATATCTCATCTTTTGGCAGCTCCTGTTTTAGCCACCCAACATCTAATTTCTATTTTTATTATTGAAAACAAAACCTATTTTATTGAGGATGGTGAAGAGGCCACTTTCACATTTAAGTTCCCAAGTTTCATAGGTATGTTACCTAACTCTGGCCAACAGAATATAAGCAGTGCTCTCTTGACTGGAACATAAAAGAGACTATTATTTTCCTTGTGGGAAAGGACATACCATCCAGAATTTACCTTTGGTTTTCACTACCTTACTTCTTTTTTCCAGTACATAAACATTGTACTGTATATGACAGTGGAATCACCATACTAACATTGGGAAAACAAAGATGACAGCACTCAGTAAGTTTGCTGATGTCCCTTGTAGCATTTATAGTAAAAGGACTATTTCCATTAACCCCCTGAAAATACTTTCCCTCTCTTCAAGTACACTCATGTCATCATTTTTGCCATTTTCTGAAGCAGTTCTGGAAGTTCTCTTTCATGAGTGCCATTATGATTTGAAAAAAGAAGGTGAATGCTGCTTCCAAGTGCCAGTCAGCAGAAAGTCAGGCTTGCAAAAACATAGTGAGTTCTTATCCACCTTATTCTCATCTGCCACTGTGTCAAAGTCAAAATCACTATGGCAAATTAATGTTTTGAATTTACTCATGGTATCTTTAACTGTGCAACTAAAGACACTCATGAAAAAGAACTTCCAGAATTGTTTCAGCAAGTGCAACAATGATGGGAAAAGGATGCTCAAAGAGAAAGGAAATATTTTGAGTGATTTTCAATGTATAACTTTAAAACTTAAACATTAACTGTATTTTTAGTCATAAACTTCATACATATACACAATGAATAAAAAATTTACCCTAAGTATGTATGTATTGATAAGCATAGTTACTAATATTCATTTTCTTCTTAAATTACAACCCTGAAAGTAAAACTAATTATTAAATACTCATAATAAGTACTAATTAGTAAAAACTAATAAGTAAAGTAAAACTAATAGTTGTGTAGAATTGTTTTCATCATTCTAGGTCTTTTCTGGTTCCAAAAGAAACCATCAACAGAGTGATGAGACAACACACAGAGTGGAAAAAAAATTTCCCTGCTGTTTATCAGACAAAGGATAAATACCTATACTATATAAACAGCTAAAAAATCATAGCACCAAATTTAAAAACTCAATCCAAAATGGACATCTGAAATGAAAACACTTCACACATGGAGAAGTACAAAGGCAAACAAATATATGAAAAAATGTTCAATGTCACTAGTCACTTAAGAGATGCAAATTAAAACAATACTGAGATTTCATCTCACCCCAGAAATTATGGCCATTACCAAGATATTAACCAATAACAAATGTTGGAAGAGTTATGGAGAAAAAGGAACACTTTTCCACTGTGGGAGGGTAGACTGATCAAATCTCTGTAAAAATCAGTACAGAAGTTCCTCAAAAATTTAGGATTAGAGGTTACATTTCACCCAGCTATTGCCATTCTTGGTATCTTCTTGAAAGAATTAAAAGCATCGAAGGAAGACAAGATGGCCGAACAGTGAGCAACAAAAAACAGAGCCTCCCAGGAGAAACAACTCATACGCCACAATAAAACACCCAGGAGAGACCCAGACAGAGGAAGATGGATCCTCTTGACACAGGAAGAAATTAAAACACAAAAAAGCTCGTCAAATACATTGGGACTACAACTGGAACAGCTGGACGCAGTGTTTTTCTGCAAAT